>CAMRHE010001400.1:0-112311 GCA_947044405.1 Leptodactylus fallax | reverse complement strand
CTAAAGGTAAACTGTTCAATGGGCCAAACAATCCACAACTCTGATCCTACTGCCTGGGAACAGAACCCTCTGGTCATGAAATCTGCAAATTAGTCCAAAATGGCCGACAATCCAATTCTTCCTTGCAGCATCAGGTCCAAAGGAACAGAGGAATGGGGAAACTGGAGCAAACCCCCAAGGTCAAAAACCAAGTCAAATATGAATTTTCTTAATATGCTGCAAATGAAAACTGGGAGACTGGGGTTTCAAACTCCCTTTTCTACGTCCTAAAACTGTAGTGATATGAAACGACACCCCTTTTGGAATTTTGTGTATTTTGATACAGGTTGTATAGTAGACAGATCTTGCTAGCAATGGTTAATTATGTTCAGATCTCTCGAACTTTTTTTTTTTTTTTAGAAATGTATTTATTTTTTTATAGTGCAATATAAAATGTTCAGCAAATCCCTCCCTACATTATAGCAAAAAAGGGCCCTTGTGATGGCACTGCAGGGACATTACACACTTAATGCCGGGGTTTACTACAGATTCCAGCAGATCACTTGGGCCCAGTAGATGGACGCCTTGAAAATTTCCTACATGTTTAATGACAGCTGATTAGTGGAAGAACCCTGAAGAAATCTAGTAAAAAATATAACCTTGTGTCATAGATATGAGAAGATCCCATTGGTGTCTGGGATATAGAACTAGAATTGTCATTAGTTTGAGCCCCATTGGCAATGCTGCAGAGACATCTTCAGCATTCTGAAAGTGCTACTGCGCATGCGCAGCCAGCGGTCCCGCTGTAGCAGTGCTGTGAGGATTAAGGAAGGAGAGGTTTACTGCACATGTCACAATTTAGCAAGCGCTAGTTTGGACACAAGCGCTATGGAATGAATGGGTTGACAGGTGATAGGCATAGAGCTAGTTAGGAGCTGCTTATTGCACAAGGCAGTGATCTAGATCAGCTGTTTATAAATAGAAAACACTCCACGTGCAGGACAACTAAGTACCTAATTAGTTAGTAGTTTTGCTAAAAGTTGAAATGTGCAAGGGTTTTTATAAAGATACTCTAGTAGTAATACAGATGTCTTGTCTCTGAATTTAAAATGGTGTTGCCCCTAATAGTATACTATGCAAAAACCTAAATATATTGATCAATCAATGAATCTAAAATAAGTATACATTAAATTGAAAATTATTCATATTTTCTAAAGCCTTATTTATAAATCCAGTACATCTCTTCTTAAGCTTTCAAATCTTTGCCTGAGTTGGAATTTGATCGGTGTGATCTTTAAAACCATTAAAACTGGATGTATGTTTAGATAAGGTGTCTAGACACGCTATGTTGGAGAGCCATTGAAACTTAGACCTATGCTGCTTTAGTTTCTCGGAGTTCATCCTACACACTGTAGTCCACAAGGGCACTCTAGAACATATGATGAGCAGTTAAGGGAATGTTTTATTGCAAAAGTATCTCCTGTAGTGAGACTTGTAATGCTGGTAGTTCTATGGTTAATAGAAATACAACACTTGCATTTGTTGTGGTTACAGCGGTGAACGCCATTAGGTTTGGATTGCATGCAGACATTTAGTTTTGGTTGATCTCCGCTTACTAGGTGCGAAGATCTTAGCTCTTCTGAAAGTGATCATAGGTTTACAGGGGAGATTTTCTTTAACGGAGAATCATTAAGCAAAATTAATCAGTTTTGAGTAGATCTCCTTTGTGTGCTTTGTTATAGGTGGTGATAAAATTGATAGTAATTTCTTTTGTATTACTAGACATTCGGATGGAGTATGGGATTGGGCTTTAGATTTAGCCGCTTGTATAATTGTTCCAGGATAGTTTTTGTCCTTTAAACCCCTGGGTTAAGATTCTGCTCTGGATCTTTCTGTAGTGCAATTGTGGCAGATGCATTTGAACTGTCCAAATGGGACATTGTCCTTCCACTTCCTATTGTGATGACTCCGATAATTGTGTAAGCTATTAGAATCAACTCTTTTGAAAGGTTTTAGTGGAGATGCCCTCAGAACTGTCCTTGGGTTCAAGATCCAAAAATTCGATAGTCCCTTTTAGACTGCTTAATGAGATTCCCCAGTCATTATGGCTTAAATAGTTGGTAAACTAAATATGAAGAGCAGATCTATAAATCTTTTACATAAGATATTCTACCAAGGGTGTAAATTTTGAATATAAAGCTCTTCAAATCGTCCCATAAAGATAATTGCATAGCTAGGCGCAAAATGTGCCCATAGCGGTATCCCATATCTGTAGGTATAGTTTGGACTCCAAAGCTGAAGATATTGTGTTCTAGGATGAATTTAATACGGTCTAAGATGGTTTTTGTTCAATGGGCATAGTGGGATCCATACTGAGTCTTGGACACCATCTCTAGACCTTTGTAGTGAGGAATGTTGCTATATAAAGCAGAAACATCTAGGGAGGCCCAAATAAAATCAGGTTCCCATTTGATGTCTGATCGAGAATCAGATTGGTGGAGTCGTTAAGATGGAAATTGGATAATTTCTGTAATTGAAGGTCCACGTACTGGGATAGATTTTTGTAATAAAAATGAACCCCCGATATAATGGGTCTCCTGCGGGGGGGTGGGGGGGGTTATTGGGTCCTTGTGTACCTTTAGGTGATAGTGTCTTTCACTGCATCTTGGGAAATGTCCTTTTGCAAAGAGACTTGATCACAATGTCATATAAGGCAACAATAGGTATTTTAAAGGGGTTGACCAGTCTCAGACCAATATTGAGACATATTGTATAATGAAAAGTTATCCAATTCTCCGATATATACTTTCTATATCACTTCCTCATGATTTTCTAGATCTGTTATCCACTGGAAGTTAGCATAATGAGTGACCGCAAGCAGAGATCTAGAAAAGAGTACATTGTATAATAGAATGTTACAACACTTTCCAATGTCTCAATATTGGTCTGAGACTGGAAAACCCCTTTAACCTACAAAAACAAGGCTCAGGAGTTGTAAATATTACTGTGTAAGATTGATACATACCTGAGCAATGAAGATTCACTTATATTTTCCAAGGACAATTTGCCTTTATGATCCACAGGAGCTTTCAGTCTCACAATCCGGAAGGTCAACAGGATCCACTTGTGAGTGACTTCAGTACAAGAGGTCCACCTGTTTTTTCTTAGGACACCATGGTTGAGTGAGAGATTCCTCTCCCTGCCAAAGATAATGGAGTGTAAATGATCCTCTTGTCCTATGTCCTTGTGCTATACAAATAGGCCAGCAATTATCAAGACCCAGTAAAAATCTAAGGCTGGGGACCTACGTTGTGGAAACATACAGCTTTTTTTGCAGATTTTGCTGCGTTTGAGCCAAAGCCAAGTGGCTACAAAAGGAATGGGGAATATATAGGAAGCTCTAAGACAAACCCAAAAGTTAGACATATATAAAAGCTTCCTATATATTCCCCATTCCTTTTGTAGCCATTCTTGGCTTTGGCTCAAACACAGCATAATCGGCAACAAGAAAAGCTTTGTTTTTTGCAACGTGGGCCCTCAGCCTAAAGGTATGTTCAGAGGATTTTGAAGGTTGATTTGGAGGCAGAATCAGTCTCAAAATCCACCTCCAAATAACTTCAACCAACTCTCCCTTTCTTTTAAATGGGAAACAGTAGCAGATTTTTATTTTTTTTTTCCCTCTAGCTAGCTTATTTTTAATCCATAAGTCATGACCCATCTTCAGGCAGATTCCACCTTGAAAAGCCCATTGCACTGAGTGGGAGGCATAACATACTAGCTGAGCTTTCCTGCATTTTTTAAAGTGGTTTTTACAAAACAGCTACAAAAATAGCAAGCGATATTACTGCCTCCCATTCATTTGAATGAGCTTTGCAAGGCAGAATTTGCCTGTAGAGGATTCTGCCTCAAATCTTTCAAAAAAATGTGAACATACCGTAAAAAAACAAGGAGCTCAGAACATACTTTATTGGCAGATGTAACTTTCTAGTTTCACCGCAGCTTTCTTTAAAATGTTGGCAATGAAGCAATATCCGTTCCAATATACTAGAAAATGATGATGCATTACTTACGCTCCACGAAACTTCTTCTTCTTCTCAGTGGCATAACTAGGAATGGCTGGGTCCCAAGGCAAACATTTGACATGGGGGCGCCCCCCAAAACTGGTTACGGGTCCCCAAAAAGTAAAATATGCTCAACAGTGGCCCCCACAGAGCATTATATGCTCCACAGTGGCCCCCATACAGCATTATATGCTCTACATTGCTCCCCCCACACACAGTATAATATGCTACCCACAGTGGCCCCACACAGTATAATATGCTCCACACAGTGGTCCCCACCCAGTATTATATGCTTCCCACAGTGGTACCCACCCAGTATTATATGCCCCCCATAGTGGGCCCCACCCAGTATTATATGCTTCCCACAGTGGGCCCCACCCAGTATTATATGCTTCCCACAGTGGGCCCCACCCAGTATTATATGCTCTACAGTGGCCCCCACCCAGTATTTTATGCTCTACAGTGGCCCCCACCCAGTATTATATGCTTCCCACAGTGGGCCCCACCCAGTATTATATGCTTTCCACAGTGGGCCCCACCCAGTATTATATGCCACCCAGTATTATATGCCCCCCATAGTGGCCCCCACCCAGTATTATATGCTCTACAGTGGCCCCCACCCAGTATTATATGCTCTACAAGGGCCCCCACACAGTATTATATGCTCTACAGGGGCCCCCACACAGTATTATAAGCTCCCAACAGCCCCCTCCACTTCGGTGCTATTATTATACTCTGGGGTCTCCTCAGACCCCAGAGTATAATAAACGGAGGCCCAGGGGAAGTGATTAAAAATAACAAACATTCATACTCACCTTGTCTTACCTTTCTTTGGCATCCTCGCTCCATCCTGCCATCTTCAGTGTCTTCAGGCCCTCTTCCGACGTCACTGCTGAGGCCTGTGATTGGGCCTCAGCGGTCACATGGGGGCGCACTGACGTCATTACGTGGCCGCGCCCCATGTGACCGCTGGGGCCTAATCACAGGCCTCAGTGATGACAGAGGAGCGCCGGAAAGAACACTGCGCCCAGGAGAGGTGAGAATGTGTTTATTTTGTCACCTCCCCTGGGCTGCCATCTATTGGAAAGGGGCCTGCAATATGCCCGGGCCCCTTTCCAATAACAGTATGTATAGCAGTTGGGGAACCAGGCTTTCCCTGACCGCTATCATAATGGTGTGGGGCCCGGCCATCTCCAGCTGGCCGCGGGCTCCGTACCCTGCCGGGTCCGTTCGCGGTCGCACCCTCTGCGACCGCGATCGTTACTGGTTTGTGGGGTTCGTGGTAGCGGCTGCCACAGGGCTCCGGGGCCCCTAATGTCCTGGGCCCTGTGGCAGCCGCTACCGCTGCTACCCCGATAGTTACGCCCCTGCTTCTTCTACTGCTATAGATCGCGCCAAAAATTTCAACCAGGATTTTGCAAGGAGGATTGGCCAACCATGTCCCAGCAACCCTATCCAACCGTCATGCCTGGTAGGTGCTGCCCCTTCACACGCTCTTTGGCTGATTTTCCAGCGCTAAATATCCCCATATGTGCCCCACTATGTACACCAACGCTATCAAACCTACTTTGTGGATATGGGTAAGCTATCAATATTATGCACTGCCCCTGCTTGTCTCTCTGCCATTGTCTCCTCCTACACTAGACCCTGCCTTCCCCCCTGGAAACTGTATATGAACTTTATTCCCTTTCTCTATACTCTGCTTTTCCGGTCTCCCTCTTTCTTTACTTATGCATGCATATTTGTACAGCTACCTGAATTGCATCATGTTAGTAATATTCCTATATACCTATGTTTCTGGTTACCATAGTGATTATCTATAATGTATATTTCATCTTAGATTTAGCCGGGCGAAGGTCTTTGACTGAAACGTTGCAATTTTGATCTACAATTTCCATTTTCATCTAATTTATGGCGTTACAAAAATATTTGTGAAATTTAGTGTCACGGATATGTGTAATTAAAGAAAACCCCTTCATAAGAAAAAAATCCTTTGGGGTGTGCAGCAATTTTTATGCTCTTGAATGCAGGTTGGAGAACCCTTTTTTGTCTAGCACCACCACTACCTAGCAGAAGTGTACGGTAACAGTTATATTTTACATCCACAGAAGATCTGTACTTGGTTCTCCAAGATGGCGGAAACAAGAATTGATGGAAGGCAAAGGTCACGCCAGTGTTTTTCCACCCCAGCCTAACACTGAACAATACTGTGTATTTCCTAGATTAGTGTATAGTAAAGGCATAGCCAGCTTTATTTTTACATTTAATCACGTACCTTTTTGTCTTCCACGAGCAATACTTGGCCATATGATCCCTGAACCAAGATCTCGATAATATTGTAGCACTTAGTGATGTCCTCAACCTTCACAGAACAGTGATATCCATTATAGATTTATGGCCTTAGGATCAGACAGTATATGGAGGATTACAATGTGGTCATAATTTCTGGTTGAGGTCTGAGCATTTGTATTCAAATTTATGACCATCTTCATTGGAAGTCTGCCCTAACCATAGATATGTATATAAGATAGGTATGGGAAAGGGGTACGTGACAACCTTAAACATTTATAAGACAGGATCTGAACTAAGAAAAGGCTCAAAATCCAGTTCCTCCTAAAGTTATACTGTAAGCTAGATGTACTAAATATACATATCTAACAATTTTTTTGGCAATAGTGATTTTTAAAGTAGTTGCAGAAAAATGTATGTCCTATTCATTGGACTCCATTGTTCTTGAACTGGGATGTCTTACCCCCACCCTGAATGTAGTGGTGGACACAGAATACTTGCCCCCACTCCATTAGTTAATGACAGCAGATATAGCAGAGCACAGTACTTCAGCTATTTCCGCTGCTCCCATTGAAGGGAACAGACGGGTAAAACTCCCTCAGATCGGACCCCCAGCAATCAGCAATGTTTGTACTATAACCCCTTTAATAAAGGTTTAGAAACACATTAGTATTAGATGAGACAATCTTTCAAAAATGTAATTCAGCTGGTTGGCCGAATTTTCCGTAATGATTCAATCCAAATTCGCTGCGAATCGCATTAACCCATTCCCAACATCCACTGTAATAGTACGCCGATGCCAGGAAGGACTTCCCGCAAACCACTGCGGAAGCATGATGCGCGCACACCCTGCTTTGTGGGTGTCAGCCATATGTAATGGCTGACACTGTCCTCTAACACCCCCTGGTCGGAGCTAAGTTCCAAACATGACCGCAGCATCTCAGGGGTTTTATTATATATTGGGGTCCCGATTGCCCTCCCCCCCCAACAATGGTTTTCCCCCTAGAGCTGTGCTATTATACTCTGGGGTCTCCTCAGACCCCAGAGTGTAATGAGGTCCAGGGGAAGTTATTAAAAACACTCTTATACTCGCCTTACCTCACCTCTTCTGGGAATCCAGCTGTCTGCAGCATCCTCCTCACTCTGCTTCTTCCTTGCGACTGAGGTCCTGCTCCCCAGTAACTGCTGGGGCCTGTGATTGGGCCTTATCAGTCCCATGGGGGCGCGATGTCATTACGCTGGCGCGCTCCATGTGACCGTTGGGGCCTAATCACAGGCCCCAGCAGTGAGGCCTGGGGGAGCAGGACCTCAGTCTCCAGAGTGAATGCTGAGCCCAGGACAGGTCGTGTGTTGTTGTTTTTTTTTTTTTTTTCTTTTATCACCGCGGGGGGGGGGGATGCCAAGGGGGACATGTAGAATGGTAGAACCCCTTGGATGTGCGGTTTTCACGACAGCATCCCAAGGGTTAACACTCAATCGGAGGTGTGCAATTCGCTACCACAAAGTTAGGAAATCCAGATTCAATGCAAATCGAATATTTCCTGAAATTCGAGTTGAATTCCACTGTCAGCTTCGATTTGATCTCTAATTAGTACCCTTGGACAGTACATTTTACCAGCCATAGATTCTAAATAGAAAGGGTAATCATTTTATAGTCATGGGGCAACCAAGTCCAGAAAACCCCAAACCTATTAGGAATACCATCAAATGAATGAACCATGGAAGAGCAGTCTCACCTGGGTCTTGTTGATGGGTCTTTGGTGAAGATGATGTCCGGTCCAGGAATCCAGTCGCAACAAGTCGAATGATGATCCAAGATGTGTCAACTGCCTTCTCCACACCTTCCAGAGAGGTTTTCTAAGGAATAACTGAATATCATGCTCTACTCCGTCTTTTATACAGAGGATTCTCCATGAAGTTGAGGTCACTCCCTTTCCATTAGCAATTGGATGTCAGATGTCTATTAAATTGCTAATTAATGTTGTCAACAAGAACTTTTTTTCCATTAATCTTAATACCCTATGGGACCTGCAACTCTAAAATGAGAGCCCCCTCCCCCCGGCCTCCATTCAGCGTGGCTCTGAGCTACTGTTAGTATAACTCACACAGAAGTAAATGGGTTATTGAATCAGAGTACAACAGTGAGCTATGTTCCCATAATTCCTATTACTTCTATGGGAGTTATGGATATGGCACATGTCACGCTGTTTCCATAAACCCTGACAGTCTTCACAGCTACATTGCAATTAGGTAACAATCGGAGCACGAGGGCTGAGCGGGTTCATTTTACAAATCCACATCTATCAGACATTTAGGGTGTATCCTGTGGATACGCCATAAATGCGTGTTGTGGAAAATCCACATTTAAGATATGATATATCCATGAATGTACTGGAAAGAGGGGGTGGTTGTATTACCATATCAGCTAAATTTTCTGAGCTAAGGCTCCATGCACACACTGCATTGTCAGTGTGCTAGCCATTTTTTACACTTACCAAATGACCCATTATATTGTAATGGCTCCTTACACTCATCCAAGTATATTTCACCGAAGATATTCAATTCTTTCATATATGGTAGTACAATTATACAAAGTGCACCTCCTTCCAAATAACACTTGAAATCCACTAATCTCAAGGAATAACAACCATGTACTATTTACTAAATATATATTATATATTCTCAACATGTCTGTTAATCCTCACATATTCACAATGTTCATATATGTATGTTAAATCCAAAAAATATATAAAATGTCCATCTCAATAGTGCACACTAGAATGTGTAAAAAAATTGTACAGAGCAACACGAGGTTATCCTGGCCAGGATGAACCAGCATTGGGAACGGACATTTCAGAGGTCCCGCCTCCATGATGCACAAAATATATTTAATTTTAATGAAACATTTTAATTGTTTAAAACCATTCTGACAGCAATGTCTTCCTCAATCCGCACAATACACATCAAAGGGTCTGCTTGAATTCCAGCCTTAAAACAAGCATAAAGATGGGTTAAAATTGTGTATCAAAATTTGTATAATTTGGGACACCTCCATAAAACACTCCAAATAAGCTGATATTAGATAATGGGGACAATGTGAAAATGAAAACTCAAGGAATGTAGTAATTTGGGAATATAGTGAATTATATAAAATACCAATAACTTTGCAATAATCCCTCTTTTTTAGAAGATGAACTAATAAAAAATTGACAATGTAGAACTCGCCTCATCCATGTTACGAGGGGAATAATTCTTTCTTATAAAGTGACTCAATTGTGGCTGTAGATAAAGTAACCTTTAGTATTAGAATTACATTGGCCCCTCAGGACCTCTTCTTCTGTGTCTGGATATTTTGTTCTACAATTTTTTTTTTTTTATATTCCCTCTGAGTCTCTATCTGGATGTCCTAAACTTACATTTGCAAGTGATTCTTCTTTGTATTTGTCACCCCTATTCCTGAGCAGGGCTCACACCTCACTATCTGTTTTATACAACCATACATTTCAGTATTCTTCAAAAAATTTTCTCATCACATGGGGAATATTTTTCACAGATTTAATTGGTCAGGTTTGTCCACCTTGTTTGTCCACTTTATATATTCAAATGGTATACAGTATATGGATAGAAATGAAATATATTGGAATAATGTAAACAGGAGCAATATAGATATGAAATTGAATTTAATGGAGGATGTAATGTCTGTACGTTATTGGTGAGGTGGAGGGTTGGTGTAACATTTTATCTTCACTATAGTGCAGAAAATTTATATAAGAATCCACTACAGTAATATATACAGCATTAATAGAGGAAATTAAAATAGAAATACCGAACAAAAATATATATTGAAATAAGAGAGCTAAAATGTCACTGAGAAGCGTCATGTCATTTTGTGCTTCCTATTGCCCAAGTGTGACACGTGTAGTGGTCCACATAAAGAAACCACTTACTAGGATGCCGTCACTAAAAAAGGAAAGGCCACTAAAGTTTCCCAAGTCAGAAGGGTAATGTTAATCTTTGGGCAGCCATGTATGTAGTGACTTCTACTTACACCACAACTCGAGGATTTCTTGGAGCTCCTGTAGGTGATGTTCTTAACTTTCTAATCACTTTCCAATTTCTCACTTTATGGGATTCATTGACATCTCACCCATTATCTGTGCAGTCACTGAAGATGTCCAGACCTGCCCAACAATTCACATCATAAATACAAGAATATAGAATTACAATGGCAGAGACATTTACGTTCAGAGTAGAGTATATAACTTCTCCACTTGGAGCCAACCATGTACCTAGAAGTTAGCTTGTCCTGATATCTAATATATGTATGAAGATTTTGATGATCATAAGCTTATAAGGTCTAAATGATTCTACTTAATAAATTTTTATTTATATAGCACCAACATATTAAACAGCTCTGTACAATTTGTAGGGTTCAAGTACAGACAAACATTACAAAGAGTCAATTCACACTGACTGAGGGCCCTGCTCTCAAGAGCTTACAATCTGAGGTAGAGGGTGTGACATAAGAGGTAGCGGGCAGCATCAGAAGTAGCATTGCTTATACAACGGTCAGACAATTTTGTAATAGAGGTTACTGTCATTACACATATATAAAGCTGTATGAGCAGTCACCGGTTGTGTCCTTTTAAAGAGGACCTTTCACGTCCTCATGTATATGCGGACACCGTTCACTGTCAGAAGGGCGTTCCTGACAGTCTAGCTGCGCTGTGAGGAACGCCCTCCCTGACAATACTAGTCCATAGACTTGTACTGGGGGGGCATTTCTTACAGCACTGGGCGGTAAGGAACGCCTCCTCTTACAGTACTCAGCTATGGATGAGGACAGAGAGAGGGGGGCGTTCCTTACCGCCCAGTGATGATGCTGATATGTAATGAACGGTGAAATTTAGACCGCCAATATCTCCAGCCCCAGGGCACATAACGGGAAAGCCAATAGTGCGCTGAATTCAGTGTGCTGTCACCTTACTAGCGGTATGTAAAACCGCATATACATGAGGACATGAAAGGTCCTCTTTAACGTGCAGATGGTGCCTGGACACACAGCCTGAAATGGCATCACCATCCTGTGGGGTAATGCGGGAGTGTGAACAGAGGGTACGTTTTAGGGATTCTAACTACGGAAGGGTTTACATTAGGAGTTGATAGGCCTGTCTGAAAAGATGTCTTTAATTTACGCTTGAAGCTGTGGAAATTGGGGCTTAATCTGATAGTCCAGGATGGAGCATTCCAGAGAAGTGGTGCAACTCGGGAGAAGTCTTGTATACGAGCGTGGGAGGTTCTGATAATAGAGGATGTTAGTCTTAGGTAATTGAGTGAACGGAGAGCACGGGTTGGGCGATACACAGAGATGAGGGAGGAAATGTAGGGAGGTGCAGCATTATGGAGAGCCTTGTGAATGAGGGTGATAAGTTTATATTGTATTCTGTATTAGGCAGCCAATGTGACCGGCACAGACTGGAGGCATTGCTGTAGTGTCTAGACTGATAGATGAGCCTGGCCGCCGCATTCAGAATAGATTGTAGAGGGGAGAGTTTAGTAAGGAGTTACAGTAGTCAAGGCGAGAGTGAATTAGGGCAACAATAAGTGTCTTTAGTGTCTTTGTGGTAAGGAAAGGGAGAATTCTGGAGAAGTTTTTGAGGTGGAGATGACATGAGCGTGCGAGTGATTGGATATGGGGGGTGAAGGAAAGGTCTGAGTCAAACATAACCCCGAGGCAGCGGGCATACTGCCTAGGAGATATGGTAAGGCCAGAGACTGCAATGGAGATATAAGGGACAGATCTATTAGATGCTGGAAACAGCATTAGTTCAGTCTTTGAGAGATTCAGTTTCAGAACGAAGACATATTTGAGACAGCAGAGAGACAGTCACTGGTGTTCTGTATAAGCGTAGAGGGAGAAGAGTAGGGGCCTAAGGACCAAGCCCTGAGGAACCCTGATGGCAAGAGGAAGGGGGAAGAAACTGTTAAATAATATTTCACTGCAATATTCCTGACCTATTAGTGTTACGTCTATTCTGCTGACAACACTTATGGTGCATGGGTGTGGATAGGGTATACTATTCTGGTATTGTCCAAATACAGTAGTAGAAAGTATAAGGATGGTGGGAAACGCCCCCTCTCAGGAATATAAATGATTGACAGACACACATGTCTGGGGCTCTCTCTCTCTCACTTTGGGTGTCTCTCTCTTCCGACCTGTGTTACTTCCTCTGACACCTTGGAAGGATGGCAGAATTGTCCTACAGAAGACCAACACACATTGATGAATAAGCATGAGCCAAGATGTCTGCAAGAGAACCATCTTGAAGAAACCTAACGCTGAACTTCTCCTATGATGTAAGACATTGATTGATATTTCTGTTATGCTGGAAGGTTTCCATGTATCTGTTTTCCATGAAGACTTCAATAAACCTCCATGTTTTTATAAGAAGCTGAGTAAGCCTCTAATAATGTTACCTTATGGGTCAACACGTGAGTAAGGATTTCATTCAAATGTAAAGTATTTTACAATTAATTATTATTTTACAGAAACAGAGCCCGCAAATGATACACAAAGTGCGGTCAGAGATGAGAACCAGGAGAAAGCAGTGTCCGTGAGACCGACAGAGCGGATCATAGTGAGGAGGAGTTAATGGTTAACAGTGTCAAATGCTGCTGAGATTTGTAGTAGAGAAAAAGTAGATCCTGGCGCCCAGTGACAGAGTAATGGTGGGTTAGTAAGGTAATAGAACAGTACTAGGATGTTCAGATATGGCTTGCTGCTGCTCTTACCCAGTGACCCTCCAAAACTAATTTGGTGGTAACGTAATACAGAAAGTAGGGAGAAAAAAACTGGGATTTTATGCTTGAGCGCTGCAAGTACGGGTGTATCAATAAAATATTTGCAGAGAATGCTTGTGAATAAAAACACACGTTTTATTGGTTTCACACCAGACGTACAACAATAGGCTACGCGTTTCGACACTGTATTAGCGTCATCAGGCCATAAATTAGATATAAACGAAGTCAGTGGCTAGGTTTTAGAGCAAGGGTAATCATAGTGTAGGTCCAGATAAAAATACTAGGGTATAATGTATATTTTATCTTACTATATGTTGAGTTTAAAATTAGCAATTAAAAAAGGTAGCACATATAAAAGGGTTGGATGCCCATGATGATAGCATAATATAATACAGGTAGGATAGTAGAGTTGAAACTTAGTAGTATAGAACCAACATACGTAGCAATGTCAATGGTAGGATATGAATTGTATTAGCAGACACAAGAATAAATGCCTGGGTAGATAATTGAATACATAATTGAATAAATTAAATACATAGGTAGGTGTAGTTAGCGGATGGAACGAATAATAGTAAACAAGTACATAAAACGAATACAATATGAAAACAGATTTGAAGGATGTGAAGTTGCATGTTAGGAAGACACTGATGATTGAAAGTATGAATAGGAAGTGGTTGTACAAGTAGAAAAGACAGTGATGCAGGAGATGATGATGGTGAATGGTAAATTATGAAGGAAGAGCTCAATTTACATATAGCAGAGTCCAGGGTAGGAGGGGAACCAAATTGACAGGTTCTCATTCTTTATTGATGGCTAACAGTAGTTGATGATAGAAAGTTGTTGGAACGTGAGAGGCTAAAGATGTTTATAATATGAGAAAATGGAGAAGATGGCTGGTGGATATGTATCTACCCCAACGGGCATGGGACATGGGTATACAGAAGAATATGTGTATATAAATGTGTAACTAAAATCAAGTTACCTACCCATAGACTTGAAGGTAAACACACTAGCAAGATGTATGCTTAGGAAAGGTATGCAACAAATGAATGAATGAATGAATGAATGAATGAATATAGTGCAGGTTCAACCGTAGTTGTGAAATACCTGTAATGTGTTAGTGGGATAAGTATTAGAATGATGACTAAATAACATCACTTAATCCATTGGGACTAAGTGTAATGAGTTTGTAGATCGAAAATGCCTCTGTTGGAGTTTTTGGAAGCGGTTTGGGATTGTAGATGGAATATGTTCTATCGGCAGTATTAAACATTGCAAATTACATTCGTGTTTGAGAGCAGTGTAGGGATAAATTGTTTTTGTTACCCTTTTGTAATGTTGGTACGATGGCCATTCATTCGACAATGTAGTGGCTGATGGCCAGTGTATTGGAGATTACATGGGCATTCTATTAAATACACTATGTAATCAGTGGAACAATTTAGGTGGGATTTCATTGGAAAAGTTTCATTTGAAATGTTACTTTGAAAGTTGAGTGCCTGATGTTTGATTAAGCAACAAAGGCATCTTGGGTGGCCACATCGATAGGCCCCAGGCGGTGCTGAAAAACCATTTGTGCCAGATGGTGTTAATGAGCGAAGTTGACTGGGGGCTAGAATATTTGAGTAGTGGACCTCCTAAAAGTGAGGGTGGGTTTATTAGGCAGAATTTTGTTCATGTGGGGGTCACTCAACAAAACTCTCCAGTGGTTTAGTGTTGTTCTAATTCTCTTATGACCAGAGTTGTATGTGGTGACAAAATTTACTCTGTGTCGAGATGGCTGGTTTAGTTTTTTCTGAGACATGAACTTTGGGTAAGTGGTGATGCCTTTTGGAAGGCAGTTAATGATGGATTTAGGGTAGCTTTTTTTTTTTCTGTAAAACGTTTTTAGAATTTTTGCTTGATTTTGACTAAAAGGCATGTTAAGCCAAGGGTTATAATGGGCATTGGTATAGTCAAGGTAACTATTAATCTCCACACTTTTGAAATAAGTGGAGGTAGATATAGTGCCTGTGGGAGATAAGGAAATCCAGATCCAGATATTCAATTTTTTTGGATGGAGAATTGGTGTGTAAAGAATAAACCAAAAGAGTGTTATCCTAGTGAAGTAATGAAGTTGAGGGCTGAAGCTTCGTCTCCCTTCCAGAAAAACAAATCTATGTACCGTT
Source organism: Leptodactylus fallax (assembly GCA_947044405.1). Lineage (NCBI taxonomy): Eukaryota > Metazoa > Chordata > Amphibia > Anura > Leptodactylidae > Leptodactylus > Leptodactylus fallax. Next base: position 97,013 of record CAMRHE010001400.1, on the reverse strand, counting down.
TGTATAAAATGTTAGTCAGTGGAATTGTAAATGTCTGTCTTCAAAGCAACCCATATATAGGTTAGCATAAGAGGGTGCAAAGCGTGTGCCCATAGCACAGCCCTTGGTTTGTCGGTATATTATATCTTTAAAGGACATGTTGTGCTCTAATATAAACTATACCAGCAAGGAGGAAGTCTTTGTTGAGATGGCATCAGTGTTATTGGAAAGGAAAGAGTTTATGGCCACTAACCCCTGTTGGTGTGGGATGTTAGTGTATAGTGCAGAAATGTCAGCTGTTATTATTGCCCATTTTTTCCCGGGTTGGCGTGTGGTGTTTAATGTTTGAAGTTCTGAGCTGTGTGGAGTCCTTGAGATAGGAAGGTAATTGTAAAACAAATTTTTGGAGATGGAGTTCTATAAAATGAGGTTGCTAGTTAAAGAGCCAATACCGGAGATGATTGGTCGACCCGGGGAGGCATAACAAGGACTTGTGCACCTTAGGATTGAAATTAAAGATGGATGTACCTCAACAGGAAAGGGTTGTAAAGTTGAAAGATTACTAGGTTGGTTGTCAGAGGAAGGAGTAGCTGTGTGGATATTTGTCTGCTGGTGGTGAAGAACTGGTTATTAGTGGTGGAGCTGGTTATTGGGGGCAGTAATGTGGTCTGCGATTTGGTGTTGGAAATAGATGGGGAATGGGTGGCATTGTAAGTTGGGAAGGGAGGGCTAAAAAAGATTCCACTGACAAATTAAAGGGACCCAGATGAGCTCCTCAGCAGGTCTGAAGAGGGAACCTGGGACAGCGGTGCCTCAAGGATAGGTCGAGAAATAGATGTGTTGGTAATGATGTTTGTGGATGGGAAGGGAGGGGTTGGGGGGGTCCTCATGGGTGGGTAATCGGGATAGATTGAGTGGAATATCAGAGGGTGATGGTGGGTTTGTGATCTGTTGTAGGTGAGCATCCAGTTCAATAAACTTGTAAGCTCCAACGGGAATATGCCCTGCTGGGATGGGTTGGTAATTGGTGAGTGCTTGAGGATTATTGATGCTGGTGGTCGTAGTGGTGGAGTCAGTGGGGTTGGGTAGTCTAGGTGGTAGAGATTGGTGAGGGGGTGTGGAAACTGGGATAGATGACTGGGTACTGGGAGGTTGATTGAGAGAGGTTCTCCTGGGATGGGATCTGTTTGGCTGATGGAGTGGTGGAATGATCTTAATAAAGGTTTTCTTCTGTATTTGAGTTATTGTTAATAAGAGTTGTATTTTTATGTGAATAATGATGATTATCCTACTTATGTGACCGAGATGTAGTGGGTGTGTCAAAATCAGTCAGTATGTGGCCTATGTTCACATATTATGGTGGAAATGGTGTCATAATAGGTTCTTGTTCAATGTTGGATACAGTAACTAGATTCTGAATTTCCGGACTTTCTTTTTGGCAAGGTCTATTTCCAGATTTTGAGTTCTTTGGTTGATAACATATATTCGATTAGTAAATTCAGGGTGCTTCTCAAATGCTGTAAGTTGTAATGCTGCTAAGAGATCTAGAAGAATGAGAAGTCACCTTTGGATTTAGCCATCAGGAGGTAATTGGAGACTTTTGAGGGCCGTTTCAGTAGAGTGCAGAAGCCAGATTGTAAGGGGTCAAGAATAGAGCTAGCAGAAAGATAGTGGATGAAACGAGAATAGACCAAGCATTCCAAGATTTTGGAGATGAAAGGGAGGTTAGAGACAGGTCGATAGTTAGCAGCACAGGACGGGTCAAGGGAGGATTTCTTGAATAGCGGGGTTATGACAGCATGTTTGAAAGAGGATGAGAATTCTAGAAGAGAGGGTAAATAGTTTAGTAAGGTAAGTCATGACAGTGGGAGAGAGAGATTGCAGATGGTGAGGGGAAAGGGTCACTACTGCAGGTCGTAGGGCGAGAAGAAAGTAACTGAGACTTGCTTTTGTAACAGGTTCAAAAGATGAATAAACAGGATGAAGTGTGGTTGGTGAGGGGATCAATGCCACCTGGGGATTGGGCAGTTATTTCCTGACAGATCTTATCAAATTTGGAAATAAGTGGCAAGGTCATCTGCGCTAAGTTCTGAATGACGCCTGCACCTTAGGGGTGAGTAAGCAGTGAAAAGTTTCAGAGCCTTTTAGGGTTACAAAAGAGATGTGGTGAAATAGGCTTGTTTGGCAAGGTGAAGGGCAGAATTATAGGTTTTAAGCATAAATTTGAAGTGGAGAAATTCTGAAGGTGTGATTTTTCTCCAGACGCTCAGCACACCTAGAGCACCACTGAAGAAAACGTGTCCGTGGCGTGTGCCAGGGTTTCTGCCTCCTGCGTCCTAACTTTTCGAGTGGAGGGGAGCCTCCTCATCCAATGCACTCATGAGTTTCATTATAGTGACTGGTGGCCAGATTGGGACAGGAGAGTGAAGAGATGGGGGACAGAGGACTGTAGAGTATCTGAGAGATGCTGGGTGTTAATAGCTTGTAAATTCCTATATGTATGATGAGTAGGTGTGTCCTGTGAAGGAGATGAAGCACAGATGGTGAGACAGAAGGTTATGGTCAGAGTGGCAGAGAAGTTACTAAATTTAGAAACTGTGAGGAGTTGATGGAAGACAAGATCAATGTTGCCATCTACATGTGTGGCAGAAGAGGAAAGTTGTGAAAGACCAAAAGAAGTGGTTAAGAGAAACTGTGAGGCAGCTGAGGAGACACGGATGTCAGTGGGGATGTTAGTCACCCATGATGAGGGTAGGAATTTCACTGGATAGAGTGGAAGCCAAGTGATCCAGAAACTGATAGGGTGAGCCAGGTGGACGGTAGATCACAGCTACATGTAAGGAGTGTGGGCGGAAAAATCTGGCATGGACTTCAAATGAGGGGAATGTGAGTGAGGGTACCGGTGGGAGGACCTGAAAAGTGCACTGTGGTGACAGAAATATCCCTACCCCTCCACCCTTCCTGTTGTCAGGCCTAGAGGTGTGTGAGAATTGTAGGCCACCATGAGACAGAGCAGCAGCGGAGGCCATATCAGACTGCTGGATCCAAGTTTCAGTAACGGTGAGCAGGTTGAGATTTACTGAGGAATAAGTCATTAATATATTCTAGCTTATTACACACTGAGCGGGCGTTCCAGAGAGAACAGTTAAGAGACAGGAGAAGGATGAGGAGAGGGAACACTGTAAATATTGATGAGGTTTGGAGGATTTCTATGGTTGTAGGGAGAGAAAAAAAAATTAGGGAAAGGAGGGCCAGGGTTTGGAGAGATCCCCAGCAGCTAGGAGGAGCAAAATGGACGGACAGAAGGTGGTTCAGTGATTTATGTGAACGCTTATGTTTGGTTTCACTGCTAAAAAGTATAGGGATTGGGGTGGTTAGAGTGAAAAGTGTGTGAGCGCTGTACATGGGAAAAGGAAGAAGAGAAGGACTGATGTGGATAGTGTGTACTGGTGGTAGAGATGGAGGGGAGGTCTGCAGGAAGACAATTGCTAAGATAGTGACAGTGCAGCTCTATCATACCATGCGTTAAAACTTGTTTTGGGTATAAGATTACCTGGTGGTGTTCCATGGTTTGCCCGTCTCGTGCCCTGTGTAAGTGCACTTTGTTTAATATGCACTTAGTTTAAGATGGACACTACATTAGGAAATTCCCCCCTGCATTGGAAATGCTTCCCCCATAAGCTGTATCTATACATTGATACATAGATACAGCGGAAACCAAGCAGAAACCACACGGAACCCATTATAGACTATGGGGTTCGCAGGTTTCCTTATGTAAACCGCTTCTCTCTGTGTATAGGTTTCCATTAGGGGGGTCCCCAAGTGGACTCCACTGTACGGAAACCGAACTCAGATGTGAATCGGCCCTTAGTGTTTGATGTCAGTGGTGTACATTAACCCCTTAAGGACACAACTTCTTTTTTTCAGAACTATCACTTTATACGGCAGTAACTTTGAGACTTTAATTTACAAGTGATTTTTAGATTTTTTTTTTCACTGTACTTCGTTGTTGGTAAACATTGATCAATATTTTTGTATTTAAAAAATAGGAAATGTAATGGAAACTTGGAAAAAATGTGAAATGCTCTGCATTCCAGATACATACCACCTAAATCCATTAGTAAATATTTACCATATCTCTGCTTTATGTTGGCATCTTTTAACCCCTTAAGGACACAGCCCAAAAGTGCGCTAATGACCAGGCCTTGTTTTTCAAAACTGACATGTATCACTTTGTGCCAAGAACTTTGAAACGCTTGAACTTACACAAGTGATTTTGAGATTTTCTCGTGACACATTGTACTTCATGTTAGTGGTAAACACTGATCAATATTTTTGTATTTATTTATAAAAAAATAGGATATTTGATGGCAATTTGGAAAAAAATAGCAATTTTTCAAAATGTGAAATTCTCTGCTTTTCAGACAGTCATACCACCCAAATACATTAATAAATATTATTTACCATATCTCTGCTTTATATTGGCTTAATCTTTTAATCGTCCTTTTATTTTGGATGTTAGAAGGCTTACTAGTGTAACAGCGATTTTCCAGATTTACAAGAATTTTCCAAACTAATTTTTTAGGGACCACTTCAGAACTGAAGGGGATTATAAAGGCCTATATATTAGAAACCCCCCATAAATCACCCCATTTTCAAAACTGCACCCCTGAAATAATTCAAAACAGCATTTGGGAAGTTTAACCCTTTAAGCATTTCACAAGAGTTAAAACAATATCGAGGTGAAATTGACATTCAGTTTCCACTAATTCCTTTATTTAGCCATAAGTTTAATACATTCACAAAGGGTTAAAGGAGAAAATGCATCTATTTTATACAATTTCTCCAGAGCACAGAAATATCCCACATGTGGGTGTAAACTGATGTTTGGGCATTCGGCAGTAAACAGAAGGGAAGTACCGACACTGGACTTTTGGAAAGCAGATTTTGCTGGAATAGTTTTCAGGTGCCATGTCTCATTTGCAAAGCCCCCAAAGTACCAAAACAGTGGAAACCCCCTAAAAGTGACCATTTTGGAAACCACAGCCCTCACAGAACATGTCAAGGGGTATGGTGAGCATTTTGACCCTACAGCTGTTTCACAGATTTTATTAACATTGGGACATGAAAATGAAAAATTACTTTTCCAATAAACCTTCAAATTAGCTCCAAATTTTTCATTTTCATAAGAGGACAAAGGAGAAAAAGCTCTCCAAAGTTTTTTACACAATTTCTCCTGAACACAGAAATGCCCCATATGTGGTTGTAATCTGCTGTATGGGTACATGGTGGAGCTCAGAATGGAGAAAGCGCTATTTAGCTTTTGTAGGGCAGATTTTGCTGGAATAGTTTTCAGGTGCCATGTCGCATTTGCAGAGCCCCTAAAGTACCAATACAATGGAAACTCCCAAAAGTTACCCCATTTTGTAAACTACACCCCTCATAGAATTTATCTAGGGGTATGGTGAGCATTTTGACCTCACAGCTGTTCACAGATTTTATTAACATTGGGATGTAAAAATGAAAAATTACTTTTCTCCAATAAACCGTCCATTTAGCGACATATTTTTAATTTTTGCAAGTGGTTAAAGAAGAAAAAGCTCCCCACAGTTTGTTGCACAATTTCTTCTGGACACAAAAATGCCCCATGGTGGGGCTCAGTATGGAAAGAGCCCTATTTGGCTTTAGGAGGGCAGATGTGGCTGGAATAGTTTTTGGATGCCATGTCGCATTTGCAGAGCCCCTAAAGTACCAATACAATGGAATCCCCTCAAAAGTGACCTCATTTTAGAAACTACACCCCTTAAGGAATGTATAAAGGGGTATTATCATTTTGAGCCTAAAAATGCTTCCCAAAAATTAATGTACAAAGTGAAAATTGAAGTTTTTGAAGAAATATCCAATTTCAGAATATGTTGCGGCCACTTTGTGGCATCAGAGACATGCACTCCTAAAACTATTAAATTGGCTATCCCGGGGGGAAAAAAATTATATATGTGGGTATAAACTGCTGCTTGGGCATCCAGCAGGGCTCAGAAGGGAAGGAGCACTGTTTTTTTAGCTTTTGGAGTACAGATTAAGAGGGACTTTCTGGACGCCATGTTGTTTTTGCAGAGCCCTGGAGGTGCCAGTAAACTGGGACTCCCCAAGAAGTGACCCCACCCATTTTGTAGGGGCAATTTTAGGGTCTCTGCAAATGTGACATGGTGTCCAAAAACCAACAATCTAAATCTGTGCTAAAAAAGTACATAGCGCTCCTTCACATCTGCGCCCTGCTGTGTTCCCAAATGGCAGTTTAGGCCCACATGTATGACACTGGTGTACCCAGGATAATGTACTTAGCAACACCATATGTGGTATAAACTGCTGTTTGGGAACAGCCGGGCACAGAAGGGAAGGAGCGCTATTTTTGGTTATTAGAGCACAGTTTGGTTTTTGGACACCATGTCACTTTTGCAGAGCCCAAGAATTGCCAGTAAAGTGGAATCCGCAGACACGTGACCCTATTTTGGAAATTACACCCTTCAAGGGATTTATCAAGTGGTGTAGCGAGCATTATTAACCCTTAAGTGTTGCATTCTTTTAATTTCCAGAAATGAATGCGCAGATGATAAAGTTAAAAACATTTTTCCAGAGATACGCCATTTCAGTGCCCGATATGTTGTGCCCAGCTTATGTCTGCAGAGACACACAATCCAAAAACTGTTAAGCGGGGATCCCGGGCACAACAGCTTTTGGAGCGTTCATCTCTGATACAAGCCGGGTACATCATATTACACACCGAAATGATGTATTCCTGGAAAAATTGTCATTTTCACCTTTCACAATCAGCTGCGTAATCATTTACGGATAATAAATTTTATCAACAGTTGGGGGTTAAAAATGCTCGCTGTAACCCTGGATAAATTCCTTCAGGAGTGTAGTTTCCAAAATGGGGTCACATGTTAGGAGATTCCACTTTACTGGCATTTCAGCTCTGCAAAAGTACAATGGCGTCCAAAAACCAAACTGTGCTCCAAAAATCAAATCCTCCTTCCATTCTGTGCCCAGCTGTGTCCATACAGCAGTTTATACCCACATATGACAGTAAGTAAATTATCCTGGGTACACCAGTGTCATACATGTGGGTATAAACTGCAGTTTGGGTACAAAGCAGGGCGCAGAAGGGAAGGAGCGCTATGTGGCTTTTGGAGTGCAGATTCAGATGTTTGGTATCTGGACGCCATGTCATGTTTGCAGAGCCTGTAAGATACTATAACAGTGGATTCCCCAAAGGAGTGACCCCATTTTGAAAACTGCACCCCTCAAAAAACTTATCAAGGGGTGTAGCGAGCATTAGTATTCCAGACGTGACTGCACAGCAGATGGGGAAAAGTGAATATGTAAGCTGTGCGGAGTACTTTGGAAACATCAAATTCCCTACTATTTCCCCAGTAGTTCCTATTATTGGGGAGGTCACTCTGGGGGTCACTTCTGGTTTATTTTCCCTCATGTTGTTTGCGGGATTAGAGATGTATTTTGTAATGACATCTTTGGGTTCCTATAACTTATTGAATAAATTTTATTAACTCTTTCTTGGATTAAAAAAAACCCTATATCAATTCTGGCACTGCGTTTTACCTTAAGTTTTTTTTACCATGCAGCGCAGCATAAAGCATAAGTAACATGTTACCTTTTATTCTGCGGGAGGGTACGATAACGGCGATACCTCATTTATATTTTTTTTTATGCGGTACTAATTTTGCAGAACAAAGACCCATTTGGGGACATAAATTAATTATTTTTGCATAGCCATCTTCTGAGATGCGTAACATTTTTATTTTGCGGTTTACAGAGTTGGTTGAGGGCTTTTTTTGTGGTACAACCTGTGCTTTTTATTGGTATTGTTTTGGGGTACATATGACTTTTTGATCACTTATGGCATATTTTGTAAGGTGAGATGGCAAAAAATCATTACTTTTGGCGGGTTTTTTCCATTTTTTTTTTTCCCCCGACGTTCACTGTGTACGTTAAATATTTCAGTTTTATTGTACAGGTTGTTACGGACGCGGCGATGCCAAATAAGCATTATTTTTAATGTTTAGGGTTTTTTATATAGGAAAAGGGAATTTTTGGGGCTTTATTCATTTTTTTTTTTTCCGAACACTTTATTTTTTTCACTTTTTTTATTTTTTCCATGTGTCCCTTTAGGGCACCTGAGCCAGCAATGCTTTGATTGGGGTCTCCAGGCAGCCTGGGATCACTGGGCAGACCCGGGCTGCAGATTATAGGTATCGGGGGGTGCCGAGGGGAGCAGGTGAGATCGGGGGGTGCCGAGTGGAGCGGCAACATGGCAGAACCCCTTGGATGCCACGGTCATGTTTGACCGCATCATCCAAGGGGTTAAAACCTCCGATCGGAACTCAGTTCTGACCGGGGATTATGGAGCATGGTGTTAGCTGTCATTTACAGCTAACACCCGGTTCCAATGCCGCCCGCTCAGATAGTGAATTTCCCAAATCCATTTGTTAGGGACCACTTCAGTACGGAAGAGGATTTTAAAGGCCTATATATTATAGCTCCTCCCCTGTAAATCACAAACAGCAAAACAGCATTTGGAAAATGTATTAACCCTTGTGGGGAAGGTAGATCAGTAGCAAAGATGTGGATTCAACCAGTCAGACAGACACAATGTCTGGTGCCAACAAGTTTATTTGGGAAAATAACAGCAAAAATATATAAACTTTCAGTCAGGCACAAAATAAAATACAGCCTTAACTTCAGGCATAATATCAAACAAAACCATGCTCGTCCGAGCTCTAAACTAAACAGTAACAAAAACTAACTCTATGTGTGGTTTACTACCAGCCAAACAAATTAGCGCCGTATGGTCTCACCAGACTTTCAGGACAGACCCAGGCACCACCTCTCACTCCCAGGATTTGCCCTGAAGTGCAGGCTTTGTAGCCTTTTATGGCCCTGTAACGAGCCCAGGACCCACACCTGGGGTTGAAGCCTATTCAAGACCCGCCCTGGACCATACATATGTGAGAAACCTGGGGCTGATCTATCGGGACTCCAGCACTCTGCCTGTCACCTTCAACACACCCTTTAAGCATCTGATGGGAAATAAAAGAAAATGGGGATTACATTGACATTTCATGTTTATCAATATGTTCATTTAGCCCTAAAATTAACACATTCACAAAGGGTTAAAGGATAACATTCATCTGTTTGTTGGGTGTTTCTGGCTCGGGAGAAATTGCTCAATATGTGGATGTAAACTGATGTTTGGGCACAGCAGGGAAGAAGCACTGCGCTTTTTAGCACTTGGAGTATAGATTTAGAGGGACTTTCTGGACGCCATATTATTTTTGCTGAGCCCTGGAGGTGCTCATTGGAATTCCCCAAGAAGTGACCCCATTTTGTTGTGGCAATTTCAGGGTCTCTGCAAACGTGACATGGTGCCCAAAACCCAATGATCTAAATCTGCGCTCTAAAAGTACATAACGCTCCTTCCCTTCTGTGCCTTGTTGTATGCCCAAACTGCAGTTTATGCCCCATGTATGACACTTTTGTGCCAAGGATAATGGACTTAACGTCATGTTTTTTTTTTCTTTTAAATATTTTTCTACACAACATAAGTAACATTACCTTTTTGTTGTCTGGGTCGGTACAATTATGGCAATAACTTAAAGTTGTTGTTTTTTACTTATTTTGCAGAACTAAAACCCATTTGGAGACAAATCACTATATTTGGCACCTTCTGAGATGTAACGTTTTTATATTTCAGTTGACTTTGCGGGAAGACCTGTGCTTTCTGTTTTGATGTACATATGACTATCACTTTTTACACCATATTTTGTGAGGCAAAATGACAATCATTACTCCCTGCATTTTTTTTTTCTTCATGACTTTCACCATGTAGGTTAAATGTTTTTATTATATGGGTTGCTATGGATGTAGCGATATTGAATATTTAATTTTAGTTTTTATTTCATTTTATATAGCAAAGGGGCATTTTTGAGGGTTTACACATTTATTCTTTATGAAATTTGTATTTACTTTTTTTTTTTTTTTGTCCCACAAAGGGACTTGAACTAGCGATGCTTTGATCAGTTTTATACACGTGTATTGCAATGTATAGAGGAAGCTGACTTTTTTTTTTCCCCCTCTTGCAGCAGGTTCAACCAGGTATGTGGGGTCCTGGCAGTCTGGGGTCACTGGGCTTAAATACACATCTGCACCCCCTGAACTAACCATGGAGGGGGCAGTGGGAGACTGTACAGCAGCAGAAATGTTGTGGGCATGTTTGATATCGCAGAATAGGTCCCCCTTAGAAGCTGCAGTCAATCTGTGCATTTTCCTTATCGGATATTGCTGTTTCTCTTTACTGTGACATCACTGAATGTATTTTACATGTACTGTAACACTGCATTAGACCTGTGTGCATTTCTACTGTACAGTGACATCACTGTGTGCATTCTCTACACTATTAACTAAGGAGACCAAAATATTTGTACATCTTTCAGATTCTGAATTTGCTGCTTAAGGCGGTCATGGTAGAGAGGGGCCCCATTAAGTTATACTAAAGGGCCCCATGATTACTTGTTATGCCCATGTTTATAAAGCAACTACAGCAGCCTCAGTACAGGACCAGCATATATAGAGCAAGTACAGCATCTACAGGACGTGTAAGAGCTTATTCACACAATTAGGCCATGTACATGGATGTGAGACAGTGTTTATCACGGCTGATGTTCATCCAAGGATAATCCATTTTCACTGATCTCTCATAGACTTGTTAATCTATTGAGAGATCCAAGAAAATAAGACAAGAAATAACATGTTCTATTTAATGGATTGGACATATGGACTGCTAAAAACAGGTAGTAAGAATAGATCCATTGATTTTACAGGGACTTGGTGTTATCTGTTTAATAAACAAAAAATCTGTTATTTGAATAGGTTGTAAAGTACCCATAGCAGCTACAGGAGAAGCGTAACCTATAGGGAAACTGTCAGCAAGAAGTGTGAGCCAGGTCCAACCAATGTGTGATACTGGATCTGAACTAGTTAATATGCGCATAAAACTATACTTGATCTGATTATAGGATCTAATGTTAGAGGTTTTCCCACAACAGCGCATTTATAGGGGAGGATTTAAGAAAGATATTTCATCTCTAATAAAGTACTGTGTGTGTATATATAGACATAGAGGTGTGTATGTATATTTTATATATAATAAGGAAAAATAAGAAATGCAATAAAGTTCAAGATAAGTAATACATATAGTGGAATCCAAGATAATGGAGGATAAACTGAATTAAAACAAATACCAATAATAAATTTAAAAAAATATGAAATCTGTAAATATAAGGGACAAGAAACATTTAAAGGTTATAATAAATCCATTGAATAATGAGGTATTGGTTATATTTTAGCCAAAATGCAAAAACAATTGTTAAATTGATCTGGAAAAAAACTTTGGTAAAAGAAACGGCATGTGTATAAAATAGTATATAAAAAAAACACTTTGGCAAAAATACATAAGCTCGCAACCCACGTCACTGGTCCTCATTGTCTTGCGAGTCCTAACTAACCTAAGGCTGGGTTCACACTATTACTGTCCGTTGCTGCCATCAGTCGTAGGATGACATCAGTGGACGTTTATTGGAGCAGAGTAAAGGACACAGACGGAGCCCCCTTCCTCTGTCACTTCTCACTGACACTAATGTAAAGCACATGATGGGCGCTGTCTTCTATCACGTCTGCTTACTTCTGTAACAATAGAGAATGTCCTCCATGCAGAACTGTGTTTTTCGGTCAGAAAAGTGAAAAAAATGACAGAAGAAAGCGTCCATTATCTGGTTTACTTTGAGGTTAATGCAGATGGACACCAGGTGGAGGGGGCTCCATCTGCATTCGTCATTTGAGGCCCATTGCTCTTATCCTGTGACAGATGAGAGCAACGGACATAACGTTAGTGTGAACACATCCTAATAAAGCAAAATAATTTAAATGACAGGCTGAGGTCTGATGTAGCAGAAACGCAGCGTTAGTGTTGCAGATTTTGCTGTGTTTAGTTGAGCCAAAGTCAGGAATAGCTTGAAAAGGAATGAAAAATATAAAGGAAGCTCTTACACGTTTCCCATCTGTTAATTCCATTTCTGACTTTGGCTCAAAACAATGCAGCAAAATCTGCAACAAAAAATGCTGCGTTTCTGTAACGTGGGGCCTTAACCTAAAGGTAAACTGTCCAATGGGCCAAACTCTAGTGGATGTGATCCTACTGCCTGGGAACAGAACCCTCCGAGGTCAGGAAATACTCTGCAAACGAGTCCAAAATGGCCCCTCCGGACAATCCACGTCTTCCTTGCAGCATCAGGACCCAAGAACAGAGGAATGGGGAAACTGGAGCCGACCCCTAGGTCAAAAACAGTCAGAAATGTGATTTTTATATGCTGCAGTTGGTGACATGAAAGCTGAGACTCTCCGGTTTCACATTCACTTTTCTAGGTCATATAAAACTGTAGATACAGCGATATGACATGTCACCCCCTTTATACTTAGCTTTATGTATATATAAGCTATACAGGTTGTATACTGGACAGATCTGACTAGAAATGGTTACTTATGTTGCTAGGGAGATCTTTAGGACTTTTTTCTGCTATAATAAAGTAAAATACAACAAAACTTCCTGTAAAAACTGTCAAAATATTTTACCATCTCTTAAATATAAAACATTAAGTGAATTACATCTATATTGTCCCATAATGTCAATCTGATCGGTACTTCTGACTGTGGGTTTACCTGTTTTTCTTCTCATGAGCAATGATGACTTGACCATAGGTCCCTCGGCCCAAATTCTTCTGTTCTTTTGTGAAGGCTCGATCACATGATAGAAAAAAAACACAGGAAAATAATTTAGTCATAAAAGGCATCAATTGGAGTTTTAAAAGGGTTGTCCAGTCTCAGACCAATATTAATAAAGATATTGTTTTAGTATAACGAAAAGTTCTCCAATTCTCCAATATACTTTCTGTATCACTTCCTCAGGATTTCCTAGATCTCTGCTTGCTGTCATTCTGCTACTTCCTGTGGATAATAATCAGTCCATGGTCATGTGACGGACACAGGTGCACAGCTCTTTAGTCACTGCAGAATAATCAGACATCTGCCTGGTAACGAGCTGTACACCTGTGTCCGTCACATGACCATGGACTGATTATTATCCACAGGAAGTAGCAGAATGACAGCAAGCAGAGATCTAGAGAACAGGTACAGAGAGTATATAGGAAAATGTTAGAACATTCTATTATGAAGAAGTTTTGTCTCTCGATATTGGTCTGAGTCTGGACAACCCCTTTAACGTACAAAAACAAGGCTCAGGAGTTGTAAACATTACTGTGTAAGATTGATACATACCTGAGCAATGAAGATTCACTTATATTTTCCAAGGACAATTTGCCTTTACGATCCACAGGAGCTTGTCTCAATCCAGAAGGTCAACAGGATCCACTTGTGAGTGACTTCCGTGCAAGAGGTCCACCTGTCTTTTATTAGGACACCATGGCTATGAGTGAGAGGTTCCTCTCCCTGCCAAAGATAATGGAGTGTAAATGATCCTCTTGTCCTATGTCCTTGTGCTATACAAATAGGCCAGCAATTATAAAGACCCAGTAAAAAAAAACGCAGCTTTTTTTTGTTGTTGCAGATTTTGCTGCGTTTTTGAGCCAAACCTAAAAGGTAGACGTATAAGAGCTTCCTATATATTTCCCATTCCTTTTGTAGCGATGCTTTGGCTCAAAAAACAGCAAAATCTGCAACAAGAAAATCTGTGTTTCTGCAACGTGGGCCCTCAGCCTAAGGGTATGTTCACAGAGTTTTTGAAGACTGATTTTGAGGCAGAAACTGTATCAATTGTAGCTCACAGGTTACATTGTATTGGCAGACGTAACGTTCTAGTTTCACTGGAGCTTTTTCTGAAATGTTGGCAATGATGTAATATCCGTTCCATTATACTAGAAAATGATGATGCATTACTTACACTCCACGAAGCTTCTTCTGGTTCCCACAACTGTAGATCGCTCCAAGAATTTCAACCAGGATAATGCAAGAAGGATTGTCCAACAATGTCCCAGCAACCATATCCAACAATGTCCTCCTAAGCGGTATCAATTTCAGACCCCAGAGTCAGTGCAGCATCTTCTGACATGATGATTACCAGAGGATTCTCTTCTAGCTCCAGGCTTGGCATAGTATCTTCTTGTATCGTTACCGCCTCCTCTTCTACCACCTCAGTACCCAGTGTCCAGCATGTCGGCCTTCCATGGGACATCGATGAAGTCCAGAACCAAGAGCGCTGAACTTCGTGAAGAGGGATCTTGGGAGAAGAGCATGTTAAACATGCATAAAGCATCTTCTGTAACATTCTCCCAATTATTTGGTAGACGGGTACGGCCAGAAGTGCCTTGCCAGTAGGTAAAAAGCCGGTACATCATGTCGGAGACGACTGCTTCCTCCCATGGGTAACATCCTGTCAAAGCCACGAAAAGGAGGACACCGAAAGCCCAGATGTCTAAGCTTGGTCTTACAATTAATCCTTCATTTTGCTGTAGGTCACACAACTCTGGCGACATGAACGGTATGATGTGGGACATCATGGAAACCACGCTCCCTTCTTGCCGGGTCATTCCAAAATCACCCAGCTTCACATGGTAGCAATCCTTGTCGATCAGAAAAACGTTGTCTGGCTTCAGGTCTCTATGAACCAGACCCCTTTCGTGCATATAATCCAGAGCCCTGGATATTTGCACCGCACATCTCTTCAGTGGATCTTCTGGCATCCCAACCTACAGAAATCAGATAAATATCATGAGATATACTGATATATATTACCATATATAATCATATATATAGGATTGTGACAGATGTTGTGGGTTGTAGGGTTGATGCAGCAGTAGGTCAAACTATTAGATAAAGCCATGTTGCATAAAACACTGTTATGGGACTCTCTTCCACCTATTGTAAGGCTCAGTGTATTCCTAAGTGAAAGATGTCTCCCCATGTCACATCACATGTCTATCTCCAGCCTTTTATATGTAACAATAAAGGGTTATATTGTATTAAGTAGGACATACAAAGTAGACCTTTCTTACCTCGGACTGGATGTAATTGTGCATCGTTCCTGCCTTTGCCAGCTCCTGTGCCATGACGTAGTAATCCGGGGTATTGATGAATATGGGAAATGTTGTTATAATTCCAGGGTGCTCAGAAAGGGAGACGGAGACCGCCAACTCCATAGCAAAGAGATCCTGATCAGTCCTGTCCTTCCTTTGTAGCTTAACAGCCAATGGTTTACCTAAAGACCAAAATAGGATTTACAGTGACCTCCTAGATCTCACATGGAAACTTTTCATTAGGAGACATTTTCATCATCAAAGGATTTCAATATGGTGGATCTCGCTTATCTCGTGATATTCACCTACAATGTTATGTATATGAGGCAGTGTATATATGACAGTGTTGGGACCCTTTTGGATTTAAAGGGGTTTTCCAGAATTTATTGATATATTCTAATGGTCAGAAGAAATATATATATACAGTATTGTGAAAATATTTTAGATAGGTGTTGAAAAACTGCAGCAAAGTAAAAATAGAAGATGTAATAAATTATTGTCAATTGTGAACAAAATTAAATTAATGGAAAAAGAAATCTAAATCTCATCAATATTTGGTGTGATCTGCCTTTTGGAGGAGGAGTCCTGGAAGTGATGATATGGCCACAGAGCCCTAATGTCAAAATAATCCAGTCTTTGTGGGATTACATGATGAGACAGAAGGATTGAAGTAAGCCTACATCCACAGAAGACCTGTGCTTAGTTATCCAAGATGGCGGGAACAACCTCCCTACTGAGTTCCTTCAAAAACTGTTTACAATTGTAATGAGAAGAATCGGTGGAAGGCAAAGGTCACGCCAGTATTTTTCCACCCCTGCCTAACACTGAACAATACTGTGTAATTCCTAGATTAGTGTACAGTACATGCATAGCCAGCTTTATTTTTAACATCACATACCTATTATTTTGTCTTCCACAAGCAATACTTGGCCATAGGACCCCTGACCCAAGATGTCGATGACTTTGTAGCACTCGGTGATGTCCTCAACCTTCACAGTGAGCACGGTGTTATCCATTATAGATTTATGGCCTAAGGAACAGAGACAACATGACTCAATAGGAACAGACAGTATATGGAGGAATACCATGCGGTCATAATTCCTGGTTCAGGTCTATGAGCATTTGTATTAAAATTTATGACCATCTTCATTAGAAGCTTGCCCTAACCAAAGATATGTATGTAAGATAGGTATGGGAAAGGGTAGGTGACAACCTTTAAAACATTTAAGACTGGATATTAACTAAGAAAAGGCACAAAATCCAGTTTCTCCTAAACAGTTATACTGTAAGCTAGCTAGCTGTAATATAGGAATATACATATCTAAAAATCACTATTGCCAAAAAAATTAGTTATTGCACAAATTATTTATCCCCTATCCTTTGTTCTCCACTGTTCTTGAGAACTGGGATGTCTTACCCCCACCCTGAATGTAGTGGTGGACACAGAATACTTTGCCCCCACTCCATTAGTTTCAGTGATAACAGATATAGCTGAGCACAGTACTTCAGCTATTTCCGGTGCTCCCATTGAAATGAACAGAGACAGGGGTAAAACTCCCTCAGATCGGACCCCCAACAATCAGCAATGTTTGACTATAACCCCTTTAATAAAGGTTTAGAAACACATTAGTACCATTGCACAGTACAGTTTACCAGCCATAGATTCTAAATAGAAAGGGTTATCATTTTATAGTCATGGGGCAACCAAGTCCAGAAGACCCCAAACCTATTAGTAATAGCATCAAATGAATGAACCATGGAAGAGCAGTCTCACCTGGGTCTGGTTGATGGGTGTTTGGTGAAGATGTTGTCCGGTCCAATCAGTCGGTCGCAAGAAGTAGAGTTGTTGAGTCTTTGGTAAAATGTTGTCAGGTCCAGGAATTCAGTCGCAACAAGTTGAACGATAATCCAAGATGTCTCAACTGCCTTCTCCACACCTTCCAGAGAGGTTTTCTAAGAAATAACTCCAATGATATCATGCTCTTCCCCATCTTTTATACAAAGCTTCACAATGGAGTTGAGGTCACTCCCCTTTCCATTAACAATTGAATGTCCAATGTCTATTAAATTGCTAATAATGTTGTAGCTGAGATCTTGGGCATTGATGGAGACTTGTTGTTGAATTAGCTGTGTATAAACAAAGGACTTGATCACTCTGCAGGGGTGTTGGGGGAAGTTCCTGCCACAGTATTTTGTGTGGTTAGTGAGTTGCTAATATCATTTGTTCTGAAGTTCTATTAACAATGGTCCCGGCTCATCTTTTATGGGTGTAACCAAAACAGAAACTCAACCTTTTATTTTTTTTATATTGAAATATCCATTTTCCATGCATGAACATTGTATCAAGTGTGTATGACTGTAAATGTTATATTGTGGAAATACTTAAGTCCTAACTAGTATTAATATGCAATTCACAAGATAATTGTACATTTTCCTTGGTAAGTCCATGCACGCAGTGGACATGATGCGATTTTCAAAACCGTTGCAGTTTTGGAAATTGCAGTATCTTAGGTATACCTATGGAAACACTGAACTTTCTGTGTACAATATTATACCCTGCCACAGGATGAGAGTTATAGAATTGCAGTATATTGTGAGTGATCAAACCACTTAGGTTTCTCCATTAATCTTATAATCCTATGGGACCTGCACCTATCTCTACAATGAGTTCCCCCTTCCCCCGGCGTCCATTCAGTGTGGCTCTGAACTACACCGTTTGCATAACTCGCACAGAAGGAAATGGGAGTTATGGAATCAGAGTGCAACAGTGAGCTATGTTGTTCCCATAACTCATTTTACTTCTACAAATATATATAAAATAAGGTCCTCTATATATGACCCTATGGCTCAATACAGGGCAATATATTGCAAGTATAAACTAATGGTAATCAACTGACCCTGATCTAGGGCCAATGTTCCCATTAGGAGGAGAGGACACTAGAGACTTGGATATATGCTGTATACCATGGTGCCCTATAAGTGTAAAAAAAAACCAAAAAAAAAATCCCTTTGGGGTGTGTTTGATTTTTTGGGGTTTTTTGTTATTGTCTAAACAAAGTTCTGTATTTCTCACGTAATGTCAAAGGTACTTTCACTGAATCAAGATTTTAATTAAGTTCCTAAAGAACTAAAACAGGTCCAAGTTCCAATCCTAAACCAATCAATATGTACATTGGGGCAAAAAGACAAATCCTTAAAAGTCTTGAGAGTCAGTGAAACAATTAGAAGTGATATTTACCATGGTTGTGTCTTCCTGTGTTTTGTCCCTGTGTGGTCACTGTTTGGGATCTCGTATTTTCAGTGTCCTCATTTGCCCCCTCTCATGGTATATTTCTTGATGATGTAGACGTGTGTGTGTGTGTGTGTGTGTGTGTGTAGAGAGAGAGAGTATATGAAATGAAATGAAATAAGGAGCAAGATGATGAGTAATATAGTAGAATCCACTACAGTAATACATAGAGCAATAGAGGAGATACTAAATAGCAATACTGAACTAAAAAAAAAAAATGTGTAAACAAGAAAAGTTTAAAAAAAAGTCATTGAGAAGCGCCATCTCACATTTTGTGAAAAGAGCAGAATATCTCCTAATGTCTGGTACAGAGAATCCTCCCAAACTCCATAGACATGTAGATAGGAGGACACATAGCTTGTATAGACGTCCTGTACCTGACACTTCTCCCACCACCCATACACACACTACCTGTGGAGAGCGCCATAGTTATATACTGCTTGTATGTCCATCTGGATGGAGAGAGAGTAACCTTATTATTAGTCATTAGTATTACATTAACCCCTTAGTACTCCTGTGTGTCCAGAGGGTTTGTTCTACAGCACTTGTTATATAAAATCTAGTTGTATCTGGATGTCCTACACTTACATTTACAGAGAATTCTTCTTTGTATTGCTGTCACCCCCATTACTGAGCCCTTCTACACCCTCTTAATATTTTGGAATAATTTATACAAAACACCGATACATCGATAGGTGATATGTTGGTAGTTAATATATCTAAAAAAGAATTAACATCTGTACAATTGTCTGTTTTATCTAAGGGGTTGTCTTTTTGCCCAAGTTCAGGACCAGGTTGGTTTCAACTTGAAATTGATTAATTTAGGTTCTTTAGAGCCATCAAATTAAAATATTGGTTTATGTCACAAGCTGAACAACCTGCTTCTACTGTTGAAATGTCTAATTCAGATTGTTTGACTCTGAAAGAGTTTGGTTTATTCAATAGAAGTAATTTTTCCCCTATGGTTAATGAACCTGCTATTGATACATTCATTGATGCTGTTAAAAGAGATATTACTAAACTAAAAATTTCAACAACTAGTAATATATTACATCCAAATTTGAAAACAGAGGAAATTCAGACAGTGCGGGGGTTGGTCCATGACGGCGACATCACCATCAAATCAGTCGATAAGGGTGGTGCTGTCGTTGTCATGGACACCTCCCAGTACCTTAATGAAATTAAAAGACAGCTCATGGATAAGATGGTATATAAAAAACTTGGTGGTGATCCAAAATTTGTTTTTTCTAAAAAAATTAAAAATATATTATTGGTAGCTAAAACTGATGGTTTAATTGATGAAGAATTATGTTCTTTTCTATATATTGAATTTCCTGTTACACCTGTTATATATATTTTGCCGAAAATACATAAATCATTGGAGAATCCGCCTGGACGCCCAATAGTGTCGGGATGTGGTTCATTATTTTCTAATATAGGAATCTTTTTAGATAGGGCCCTTAGGAGTTTTTCAAAGGGTGCATCCTATATTAAGGATACATCTGATTTCTTGTGCAAATTGCAAGAGATCTCGGATATAGATAGTTATGATTTAACTTTGGTATCTTTTGATGTTACTTCTTTATACACCTCAATTGATCATACCAGAGGCCTTAATGCTGTTCGTAAGAAATTGGGGTCTTCTGATTACACACCAGCTATTTGTGATTTAATATTGAGACTTTTGCAGTTGGTTTTGACTCATAATTATTTTTTGTTTGGTGATGATTATTATTTACAATTAAAGGGCACAGCAATGGGCGCTAATATGGCGCCCACATATGCTAACATTGTTATGTTGGTTTTGGAGGAGGATTTCATCTATGTGTCCCACCACTTTGAATTTGTTTTACGGTGGTGGCGATACATTGATGACATCTTCCTCCTGTGGACGGGCACTGATGTACAATTGGAAGATTTTCATGCATATTTGAATGATATTGATCCAGATATAAAGTTTACTGTTGTGCATTCTAGAAAACAATTGCAATTTATGGATGTTTTGGTGACTTTACAAAATGGTAGATTCTTTACAGATTTTTCATAAATCTACAGATAGGAATAATATTTTGAGATATGACAGTAACCATCCAAGAACTATGGTTAATTCACTTCCATTGAGCCAATTTCTACGAGTTAAAAGAATTAATAATGAACCAGATAGGTTACAAAAAGATATGGATGATATGGCATTCAAATTTAGAATGAGGGGGTATCCTGCTCATGTTACTAATAGGAATAGGGATAAAGTTGATACCCTTGATAGGAAAAATCTATTTTGTGGTTCAACCCGTAAAAATTAACTAATAGGGTACCTTTTGTATCCACTTATAATAATATGAGTAGTCAAATTTATAATATTGTTCGAAGACATTGGGGGGTGTTATAGAAAAGTACTTTAGTATTGTTAGAATTTTGTAATCCTCCTTTATTCTCCTATAGAAGAGCGAGAAATTTAGGGGACCAATTAACACATTCAGATGTAGGTAGCTTTAAGCACACAAAACAGTTGACTTTAACTGGTCATGTGAGAAAGGGTTGTTACCCCTGTTGTAGTTGTGTTAATTGCTCAATGATGATTAAGGGTGACTATTTTGAACACAATGGTGTAGGATATAGAATTAAACATTTTTTATCCTGTAACAGTGATTTTGTCATTTTATATGTTGATGTGTCCTTGTGGATTGGTGTATATTGGGGAAACCACACTGGATGTTAAAACCCGCCTTAATCAGCATCGTTATACTATTCGTAAGAAAAAACAGGATTTACCAGTTCCTAAACACTTCACAGATCTGAAACATACTGAGAATCAGCTGAGGTTCATGATTATTGATCATGTTCTGCCACTCAGGCGTGGGGGCAATAGAGAGTTTCTATTAAAACGTAAGAGATGGAGTGGATTTTTAAATTAAACACTTTGAAACCTAATGGTTTAAATGTGGATTATAAATTGTTCACATTTATTTAGGTTAGGTGACTTGCCTTGTATAGAGATTGTGGGTGTTCCTCTGTTTCTTCTCTTCAGTATAATTTGTGATTAATAATGTAAAATTATTAAATTATAATGTTTTTTGTTTTTTTATATTTTACAGAATTACACCTTCACTTTTAAGACATCACTCTACCTTCACCTATTAGCTTATTTCATTGAAGATGAATAAGAAGGAAGGGAGGACTACATCCCTATTTTTGTTTATATATATATTTATGTTTTTTATACAGTTGTGGTTTTTTGATTTTGAGTGCATCGATTGTTAATATTGTTATGTTTATTATTTATAGTAGATTTTTATAAAATATATATATATATATATATATATATATTATATCATTTTTATTTTATTTTTTTTCTTCTTTGGCAACTAAATGGTTACTTGGGGTGTTATGTGAACCCAAAGGTATGGATAGCGGAGCGAGCACTGAGTCCATGATAGGATTCAGTGGTAAGCTACCGCTTAGGTATTGGGACACATCCTTGACGGCATGTTGACCAATGCTTTACCTGGTTGATCACTTAATATGTAGAATATTCCATGGCCATGTTTATGGTCTGGGTATACCCTAATGAACGTATATCTATAGTAATCCCCTATTTGTAGTACCAAGTTGCTGTTTTAATAATTTACTTTATTATTTATTTTCATTATTTCTCCCTATGGACTATATGTCCTGATGATGTTTTTTTGTTATGAATTTAGTCTTTTATTTGGTTATTTTCTTTATTATATGTTTTCCAGTCTTAAAAATGGCCTCTGATTCCCGTTTTTCTACTGGGCATGCTTGCACATGTGCAGTAGATTATGGGTACATGCCAGTACTTTATATGTCTGCTGATCTTGAATTGCCTGTTCTGCTCATGCTCGGACATGCATATTCGATGCACTTGATCTCAGTAATCACATTCAGCTGTTTATTCATGCGCAGTTGGTATCCATTAACGCTGTATTCGCATGGTTTGCATAAGTTTATCAGTATATTGTGTTTGGGTAAGTGGGATGTCCCTCCCTTCCTTTTAATAACTGCACAGGTGCACTTAGTATGAACCTAATGAATTATTAATACATTTATTACACTTTCTGAACTATGGCTATGTAGGATATATGAATTTTGGTGTTTTTTTCACATTTATGTCACTTTGCACTTTACTATATGTACAGGATGTATAGTATTATTTATATGCACGATTTTTATTGTAAATTGTTTTGATTCATTGTAATTACACTTTATTGATGTACTGCCTATATGAAGTAGCTTTGTTTGCTATCACACTATTGCTTGAGAAAGGTTCCTGTGTGGACCGAAACGTCGCACTTGGATTAAAATTCACTGGTTTATTTTTTAAAAGAGTGCTGCCATTTCCTTTATCAGCATCAATATGGATATGAAATAATCTGCATTTGTTTGGGTAATATAATGGATCATGTAATGTCTGTATGCTATTGCTGAGGTAGGTGGAGGGTTGGGGTGAAGTAACATATTTTATCTAGTATAGCGCTGGGAAAAAAAGAAGAATCCATATAAAACCAGCAAAAAAGTCAGCATCTTGATAAAGATGGAAAATCTTTCTCTCTTGCAGGAAAACACCACAGGGGTCTTAGTGAGCTGCAACCATAACAAATCCAACAACCCACTTTCTATCCTTTTATACTTGTGTAGGGAACTGCCATTTCTACTAGTATATAATGTATCTGGCTTCTTTGCCCCTGCAGTTTGGCTTCGGAGACCCCAGGCATGCAAGTTTTGTTTTGTAAATACAGTGAGTCAGACACATGTGAGGCAGAGCTGCTGGGGGGAGAGATGTGAGCAGAGCTGCTGAGACAGACATGTTATGTCTGGGGGAGTCTAAGAGCCACTTGTTCCTCTTTACTTCACAGTATATACTTAGGTATGTGTTACCCCCTATATACTCACAGGACCTAGCTAGTAACCGTAGTTAGGGATCCATATATATATATAGTTCAGGGCAGTGATAGGTTAGGCTTCCGAAGGCCAACTAGCTAGTTAGAGGCCCGGTGGCACTAGTAGTTTAGCTGGCAGGTTAAGGACTCAGTGTTAGGGTAGTCAGGCCTGCATGTACTGCCGTCACCGTCGCCCTGTTTGCTGCCTGTGAAGAATCTCACCATCATCATCATCATCTCCTGATCGGCTGTCTGTCATCTCCTGGAAGAATCCGAGGATCCACAGTCATCCACAGGGGCCCCTGCATCTCTTCTGTTGCCTGGAGGTATTGTGCACTGGACTCTTGCTATATATCTATATATATACCCGGGTATATAACCTAAGACGGTTGAGGACTTGCTGGTTGTTGTAGTACTGCTGTGTTCTGAGTATATTGTATGTATGTATTATTACCCTGTTGATTCTTATAAAGCTACTGTTATAACCTTATGTGGTATCTGTATGTATTCTTCAGACTGTGAGATTAGTACAGTGATCCTTGTTAAGGCTACTAACTGTACTTCATGGGTAAGTCCCAGGAAGAGATCCTCCCTGTAATACAGAGGCTCTATCCTGGGTGGAGGCACTGATATATTTCATATATGTTCCCACTCTTCCCTTCAGCGAAGGCTTCAGGTCCCATTATACACACAGGTCAGCGCCAGAGTCTGTTGCGGGAGGGATAATACTCATATCCCCCCCCAAATAGGGCTACATTTGGAGGCACTGCTGAGATTTAGAAGTGGGAATAGTCATTGATATGGAGAAGCGATATAGCTCAGAGGGGAACCTCCCACTAGCTACTACATGGGATTACCGACCTCCTGTTCCTCCCCTGGTTCAGGTAAAGGAAGAACCCCGCTCAGCCAGTTACCCCCCCAGTATGGCCGTCGCTAGCAGTTCCTCTAGTGACAGTGCTATTAGCACTTTAGCCAGGCTGACTGAAATGTTCGCTCAGGGCCTGCAGGCCACTCACTACAAGAAACTAAAAGTATTCTCTGGTAATGTCCCAGTACCACAAGGGGAGGAAAACTTTGAGATATGGAAAGAACATACTCTCCAATGCCTGAAGGAATGGTCTTGCTCTGAAGAAGGCAAGCGGCAGCGTATCAGTGAAAGTTTGCGGTCTCCTGCTGCAGAATTGATCCGCTTGTACAGAGACTCTCATGAAGGAGTGAGTGCATTGGACTATATACAAGTACTGTCTGATCACTTTGAGCCATACTATGACCTTGCCCAGATGGTTGCTGACTACCGAATGGTTCGTCAAAAAGAAGGGGAAAATGTCTCTACTTTTATTAACCGTTTACAGCTACTTCTTTCACGTCTGGTGTACCACGCAGCTATATCTACTTCAGAGGTAGACGCTATGAGAACCAGTCAGTTGGTGAGAGGGTTACAACCTCATCATCCTCTTGCTCAAGTACTCAAGGTCTTACTATCTGATAGAGTCCTTCCATTTCCTGACTTAATGAAGTTAGTGAAGAAACAAGAAGCTGACATTAGTTTTAGTACCCCTAAGAAAGCGAAAAGCATCTCTAAAGAAGATGTTGTTCCTAATTCAAACAAGGACAAACCAGCGGAGCGGTCAGAACTTAGACAGTCCGCCACTCCACCCACTGCCACTCAACGGAGGAAGGATGCTAGAACCTGTTATAAATGTGGTCAGACGGGCCATACTGCCAGACAGTGTACGGAGGACAGTGAGGGATTGGGACACAGTGCTGTCTTCTCTATTCAGAATCAAAGACACCGAAGGAAGGCCGGCCGAGTAAAGACCAGAGGCGCTATCGCAGGCTCCAGGTCCGTTGTCAAAGTCACTGTCAATGGTCATGCCGCTCCTGCCTTGTTTGATACAGGATCTCAAGTGACCCTGATTTATCGCTCGTTCTACCAAAAGTATCTGAGGGATATACCTCTTCAGTCTACGGGACAAATGAAATTGTGGGGGCTTAATTCAGGATCATATCCTGTAGATGGCAGCCTACAAGTAGTTATAGCTGTCCCTGAATTAGAAGATCAGAGTGTCGCTCCCATGAAGATTACGGCTCTTGTCTGTCCTGATACAGGGGATTCTTGTGCAGCTCCTGTGATACTTGGCACTAATTGTCCCGCAGTGCATTATGCTTTTCAGAAGTTTCTTGGAAGAGATTGGAACCCTGCAGCTCAGCCGGTGAATATATCTTCTGATCTTAGAGAACTCTGTGATGCCCTGTCTACTGGCTATCGACATGGAATGGTATATCATATCGGTGAGAGAACCGTGGAAGTTCCTGCCGGCGGGGAGAGAGTCCTGAGAGTAGCCTCCAGCATTGCTCCCGATTTGCTTGAAGGGGGGAGTTATGTCCTTATGGAAACCCCTGAAGAAATGATTAACCAGAATGGCTGGATGGTGATCCCAGAGAGAAAGGACTGGAGAAATAAAGTGGAGTTATCTACTTGTGTGACAGTGAGGAACTGTTCACCGCATCCGATCGTAATTGGACCATACCAGAATGTGGCCCACTGCTACCCTGTGCTTGGAGTAAATCCATACGCTGAAGTGTGCAGGATTCAAATCCGAGATGCAATCCCTAATCTCAATCTTGACTTGAGTGATCCACATTTACCAGAGGCCTGGAATCAGCGACTGACACAGAAGTTGTCTGAATTATCGGAAGTGTTCTCCATGGATGATATGGATGTAGGTTGTGCTAAAAGTGCTCAACACACTTTCCGATTGACCAATTCTACTCCCTTCCGGGAGCGACCACGGAGAGTTGCTCCAAAGGATGTTGATGAGTTAAGACAGACTCTACAGCAAATGAAAGGTCAGGGGATCATTGTGGACAGTAAGAGCCCCTATGCCTCACCTATTGTGGTGGTAAGAAAAAAATCTGGAGCAATTCGCCTATGTGTGGATTACAGAACTCTGAACCGGAGAACCTTACCTGATCAGTATACACTGCCGAGAATTGAAGAAGCTCTGGAAGCTCTGAATGGAAACTGTTGGTTCACAGTGCTGGACCTAAGATCGGGATACTATCAAGTCCCAATGGCACCTGAGGATCAGGAAAAGACAGCTTTCATATGCCCCTTGGGTTTCTTTCAGTTCACTCGTATGCCGCAAGGTACAAAAGGTGCGCCAGCAACGTTCCAAAGGTTGATGGAAAGAGTGTTAGGTGATTTAGTGCCCCGGGAATGCCTTGTATATCTTGACGACATTATTGTGTTTGGAAAGACGCTGGAAGAACATGAAGAACGACTCATGAGAGTACTCCAACGCTTAAAAGAAGAGGGGCTGAAGTTGTCGGCTGACAAATGCAAATTTTGTAGATCTTCGGTCACTTATGTAGGTCATATTGTTTCTGCTGAAGGAGTTGCTACCGATCCTGGTAAGATTGAAGCTGTGGTGAATTGGCCCCGACCGCAAAATATTACGGAGTTGCAATCTTTCTTGGGGTTTTGTGGATTCTATCGACGATTTGTGGAAGGATATTCAAAAATTGCTCGAGCCCTCCTCGACCTGTTGAAGAGTGATGCAGGAGATCCGGGAAAGAAGAAAGGGTCTTCCAAAAGCCTTTTTGGCGATAGGTGGACTGCGGATTGTGAAGAAGCATTTAAGTTGTTGAAGAAGAAATTGACAGAAGCTCCCGTTCTGGCTTATGCTGATGCACAGAAGCCATATGTGCTACATGTAGATGCCAGCTTTGAAGGATTAGGTGGCGTGCTGCACCAAGAATACCCGGCCGGGTTACGGCCCATAGCTTTCATAAGTCGAAGTCTTTCTCCCAGCGAGAAAAATTATCCAGTACATAAATTGGAGTTTTTGGCGCTCAAGTGGGCCATTGTTGATAAATTACATGACTATTTATACGGAGCCACGTTTGAAGTAAGAACAGACAACAATCCACTGACATACGTTTTGTCAACCGCTAAACTCGATGCTACAGGACATCGCTGGTTGGTGGCTTTATCCAACTACCAATTCACACTCAAGTATAAATCGGGGCCTAAGAACATTGGGGCAGATGCTCTATCAAGACGGCCTGGATTACCTAGTCCAGAAGTAGTGGATGAATGGGAAGAAGTGCCAAGTCCTGGAGTAGGAGCTTTGTGTGCCATGGCTGCTGTAGTTGAAGACCGAGTAGCCTTTTCTGAAACTCGGCTTATTGACTCTATTGGGGGAGGTCCCGAAGCTGTACCAGACATGTTTGCCTACCCTGCCGCTTTAGGATCCTTTGAGAGTTGTTCTATATCTTCAAAGCGAATGATCTGGAGTCAAAAGACTGATCCTTTAATTGGACCTCTTTATCAAGCTGTGAGTTCTCAAGACAGAGAAATGTTAAAGACATCCCTACCCTCTGAATGCAGTCAACTTCTACGAGATTGGGAAAAGTTTGAAATAGACAATGGCCTACTTTATCGTGTGGTGCTGTATCATGATCACCCTGGAAGGCGCCAACTAGTTATTCCAAGCTGCTTTCAGAAGATGATTTTCCGAAGTCTGCATGATTATCATGGTCATTTGGGACCTGAGAAGACTTATGGCCTAATACAAGACCGATTCTACTGGCCCAAAATGAGAGATACCGTGACTCGTCTGTGTAGGTGCTGTCGCAGATGTTTGCAGAGGAAGACTGTCCCGGTTCGAGCGGCCTTCATGGGACACTTGAAGAGTTCGGGCCCCATGGATCTTGTCTGCATAGACTTCCTTTGTATTGACAACGACTCCAGAGGATTTGGAAATGTATTGGTGGTGACTGATCACTTCACACGATATGCTCAAGCCTTTCCGACTAAGGATCAAAAAGCAGTCACTGTTGCAAGAGTGCTTTGGGAAAAGTATTTTATCCATTATGGCTTACCACACCGGTTGCATTCTGATCAAGGCCGGGATTTTGAGAGTAACCTGATCAAAGAGTTACTTCAGTTGTTGAACATCCGCAAAAGTCGGACGACGCCTTACCATCCAGAGGGAGATGCCCTTCCTGAAAGATTTAACAGGACTTTACTTGATATGCTTGGTACCTTACGAATTGAGGATAAGCGATCCTGGAGTCGAAAAGTGGAGGCTATGGTGCATGCCTATAATAGTACAAGGCACGAGAGCACAGGATATTCACCATACTTTCTGATGTTTGGAAGAGAGCCTAGGCTACCTATTGACATCTTGTTGGGAGTCTCTACCGATGGTATCAGTCATCAAGATCATTACCGATATGTGGCACGTTTGAAAGAAACGCTTAAGAGTGCTTATGAGCTGGCTGAGGAAAATGCGGCCAAAGTGAATGAAGGAAATAAAAGGAGATTTGATCTTCGAGTAAGATACCGAGAATTGAAC
Organism: Leptodactylus fallax; assembly: GCA_947044405.1. Lineage (NCBI taxonomy): Eukaryota > Metazoa > Chordata > Amphibia > Anura > Leptodactylidae > Leptodactylus > Leptodactylus fallax. The sequence goes on along the minus strand of CAMRHE010001400.1, from coordinate 68,320 downwards.
CCTGGGGACCATGTTCTGTTACGGAATTTGGGAGCATCTGCAAAACATAAGCTGGCTGATCGATGGCGGAGTGAACTCTTTACAGTGGTAGATCGGTTGCCTGGAATACCAGTCTACAAGATAAAAGGACGGGACGGGAGGATCAGGACTTGGCATAGAAATCATTTGTTGCCTGTACCTCAGATTGATGGTATGGATATCTCCAATGATGGCTCGGCCTGCGATTCTCCACAGTCCTTAGCCGATATTCCACCTGACCTTCCTGAAACTCCTGAGAGTGATTGGACTGTGGCTCCTGAAGTTCCTAGATCACCGGTATCGTCTCCTTCAGGGAGACCTATGAACCCTCAAACTCCAGAATTCGTACCTAGATCTGTGTCTACAGATGAGCAGGGATCTAGCTCTCCTACGCCACCAGCACCATCCCCTCCCATGGCAGACAACCCTAGTTTAGGGCCTGGACATGCTAGTTTACCTCAGAGAGAGGTACGGAGAGGAGAGAGAATTAGACACCCTCCACCTATGCTGACATATGATAGTTTGGGGGACCCCAGATTTACTACTCAGCCTCATTTATATCATGCTTGGGTGGGTGCAGTGTCCACTTTGGTCAATATGTTACCAATTTTCGCTCCTGCTGGCATGTATACCTATTAACCTGTTGTGACTCTGTAAATGCAAAAGCAACCATATTGATATTGTCATTGGTAATGTTGACTGTATACTATGACTTTGTATGTCTTTGACGTGACGTAAAGATTTCACCAGAGGGAGAGTGTAGGGAACTGCCATTTCTACTAGTATATAATGTATCTGGCTTCTTTGCCCCTGCAGTTTGGCTTCGGAGACCCCAGGCATGCAAGTTTTGTTTTGTAAATACAGTGAGTCAGACACATGTGAGGCAGAGCTGCTGGGGGGAGAGATGTGAGCAGAGCTGCTGAGACAGACATGTTATGTCTGGGGGAGTCTAAGAGCCACTTGTTCCTCTTTACTTCACAGTATATACTTAGGTATGTGTTACCCCCTATATACTCACAGGACCTAGCTAGTAACCGTAGTTAGGGATCCATATATATATATAGTTCAGGGCAGTGATAGGTTAGGCTTCCGAAGGCCAACTAGCTAGTTAGAGGCCCGGTGGCACTAGTAGTTTAGCTGACAGGTTAAGGACTCAGTGTTAGGGTAGTCAGGCCTGCATGTACTGCCGTCACCGTCGCCCTGTTTGCTGCCTGTGAAGAATCTCACCATCATCATCATCTCCTGATCGGCTGTCTGTCATCTCCTGGAAGAATCCGAGGATCCACAGTCATCCACAGGGGCCCCTGCATCTCTTCTGTTGCCTGGAGGTATTGTGCACTGGACTCTTGCTATATATCTATATATATACCCGGGTATATAACCTAAGACGGTTGAGGACTTGCTGGTTGTTGTAGTACTGCTGTGTTCTGAGTATATTGTATGTATGTATTATTACCCTGTTGATTCTTATAAAGCTACTGTTATAACCTTATGTGGTATCTGTATGTATTCTTCAGACTGTGAGATTAGTACAGTGATCCTTGTTAAGGCTACTAACTGTACCTCATGGGTAAGTCCCAGGAAGAGATTCTCCCTGTAATACAGAGGCTCTATCCTGGGTGGAGGCACTGATATATTTCATATATGTTCCCACTCTTCCCTTCAGCGAAGGCTTCAGGTCCCATTATACACACAGGTCAGCGCCAGAGTCTGTTGCGGGAGGGATAATACTCATACCCCCCCCCCCCAAATAGGGCTACACTTGTGTAAATAGTTAATTAAAACAACCCCTATGAAGTGACATCCAGTGTTGTATATACAAAACATCCATCAGCATATGAAACATCCAAAGTGTGTACGGATATCTAATATGTATGAAGTTTTTGATGTTCTTAATATTATAAGGTCTAAATGATTCTACTTTATCACAACCAAACAAACCACCGAAGATATTCAATTCCATCATAGATGGTAGTACAATTATACTAAGTGCACCTCCTTCCAAATAACACATGAAATCCACTGTTAGAAAAGAATAACTAACCATCTACTACCTACAATATTTTATAACCTCAGTGTTTATTAGTAATTTTCTCATAATGTTCGTCTTTCACCATTAAATCCAACGGATATAATGTCCTTCCCAATGGGGCACACTACAAGAGAGATATATAAAAAGGCATAGGCCCCAAGCACACGGCCGAGTGTGCATCTAATATGGTGCTGAATAAGCAGCAGAATACAGTCAGATGACACTTGGAGTAACCTCATAGTGTCTTCTAAGTGCATTCAGTGATGTATTCCTATCTATGGGGCTTCCAAATCCATTCTGTTCCGGTAGCATGGATGATTATAGAGCAGATCCTATTCTGCTTCATGTTATCAGAATGGAATAGATCCGGAAGCCCCATAGATGTGAACACATCACTAAATGCTCTCTGATGTTTCATCTGACTGCACTCCTCTGCTAACTCAGCCCCATATTGGATGTACAATCCATGTGTATGGGGCCCTATGAGGTGATCCTGACCAGGAGAAAAGATCATTGTGCATGGATGTTTTGGAGGTCACGTTGTCTTCATGCACAGTGTCAGCCACTGACCATCATAAAACATAGCTAAAACGTATATCAGATATGAAATTCATATCTATATAAATTAAATAGATAAGCAATAAAGAATACCGCAGATGTAAAAAAACTACTAAAATACATTATAGGTATATTTTTCATTTAACCTCTTTGGTGCTGGGGTATTTAATCTGACAATCCATTTTATCTTGGTGCGTAATAATGAATTTCTATTTCTATTCTGTTCCATAATAAATTCCTCTCAGGATTTCTTCAACCACCAACCAGTCAACATAAATAGCCAATGACTAAGTTATCTCTACTTCAGATACCAAATGATCTCAGCATTGTGGAGTTACAGGAACTAGAAATAGATTTGTCTTTGGTATCACGTAGAATAATGCATTTGACTTCTCCACAGTTTCCCACCACAATGATCTCCATCGAGGACAAGAACTTCTCATCCCAGCATCATCTCCTTGAACAACAATTACACACAACACTTTACCATCACTTCTGGAATTCAGACCTAGGAAAGTAGAAGAGAACATTAAATATGTGCTTTATATGTACTAGAAAATGTGTCTCTTACCAAATGTCAGGTCAGTCTACGATAGTGATCTCTTACCTGTGGCTCATCAACTGTTGAAAAAACTACTACTCAGCATGCCCTGACATCCTGAGGTAAGAACTAGAATGACACAGAATGGAGATCACTGATCTAAAGTATAGAATGTGAGATTACAGAACTACATCATTACTGACCACAGAGCTTTAAAATTTCTCCAGAAAAACACACTCAAAAATTGACTGAATATCCCAAAATATTTGATGTTTGAAAATACAATTGGGAAATGCTTAAACTAGGAGAGAGAAAAGAGGGATCCAGTAGAAGTCAAAATAATATATGCATGGCTAAAGCATGACCATGTAGGTGGATCCAAGTATCATATTTGATTTAATCCCCCCTCCTCCACACCAATTGCCACATCCCCTTATGTTACCAGTCTTCCAGGATCACTTCCCAATACCATCTCCCCAATTTCCATTCTGTATAATTTACCCAAAAAAAAAATCATATCACAGCATGTCGCACCATTGATGCTACTAGATTTATACCCATTTTGATTGTTCTTTGCCTTGTGTTTCAAACTGTACGATGTGTCTGATCTGTATGTAAATAATTTATTTTAAAAAAAAAAGATGGCTGCCATGACCTACTGCTTAGTTCACACTAATGTTAGAGGATCTAGTCATAAACCTTATTGGCAGTTCCGTTAGATTTGTAGGAAGATTAGTGCAGCTCCATTTCTTTCCAAAAAAGACAGACACTATGACAGAACCCATATGGACTGCATTATAAGGAATTCAGCAGGTGCCTTTGGGGTCCATTGTGTGATGGATCTCGCACTGACATTTCTTATATAACTATGATGGCAGTATGAACAGAGCCTTAGACTGTCACATAGTTGCATGACATCCATAGCAGGGGTATAGCTGGGGGTCACAGAGGTAAAAATTTGCTTAAAGGGCCCTAAGGCCCCTCTACGATATATAAAACACCTGTATTTTAGATACCATATAAGTGGGGGGCCTCATTGCAGATTTTGCATTGGGACCAAGAAGCTTCAAGTTATGCGTCTGTAAGGGTTAAAACATAACTTGCACTATATTCTATATCACAGTATACAGAAAGCACAAGAGGGTGGAATGTTCTGTAAACAAGACTGCGTAGTTGATAAGGACAGACTTGGAGTCTGGGGGAGATATCAACAGTTCTGCCGATTTCAGCAGAACTAGTAGTCTTGGGAGGACATTTAGATAAGGTGAAAATGAAAACATCTGGGGTGATGGGTAAATGAACAAATTTGTGTGATAACGGAACTGGAAAGACCATATATGTACAGTGCTGGCCAAAAGTATTGGCACCCCTGCAATTCTGTCAGATAATACTCAATTTCTTCCAGAAAATGATTGCAATCACAAATGCTTTGGTAATAATATCTTCATTTAATTTGTCTTCAATGGAAAACCACAAAAAGAATTGTCAAAAAGCCAAATTGGATATAATTCCACACCAAACATAAAAAAGGGGGTGGACAAAAGTATTGGCAGCCTTTGAAAAATCATGTGATGCTTCTCTAATTTGTGTAATTAACAGCACCTGTTACTTACCTGTGGAACATAACAGGTGGTGGCAATAACTAAATCACACTTGCAGCCAGTTGAAATGGATTAAAGTTGACTCAACCTCTGTCCTGTGTCCTTGTGTGTACCACATTGAGCATGGAGAAAAGAAAGAAGACCAAAGAACTGTCTGAGGACTTGAGAAGCAAAATTGTGAGGAAGCATGAGCAATCTCAAGGCTTCAAGTCCATCTCCAAAGACCTGAATGTTCCTGTGTCTACCGTGAGCAGTTTCATCAAGAAGTTTAAAGCCCATGGCACTGTGGCTAACCTCCCTAGATGTGGATGAAAAAGAAAAATTGACGAGAGATTTCAACGAAAGATTGTGCGGATGGTGGCTAAAGAACCTCGACTAACATCCAAACAAGTTCTAGCTGCCCTGCAGTCCGAGGGTACAACAGTGTCAACCCGTACTATCCGTCGGCGTCTGAATGAAAAGGGACTCTATGGTAGGATATCCAGGAAGACCCCACTTCTGACCCAGAGACATAAAAAAGCCAGGCTGGAGTTTGTCAAAACTTACCTGAGAAAGCCAAAAACTTTTTGGAAGAATGTTCTCTGGTCAGATGAGACAAAAGTAGAGCTTTTTGGGAAAAGGCATCAACATAGAGTTTACAGGAAAAAAAAGAGGCCTTCAAAGAAAAGAACACGGTCCCTACAGTCAAACATAGCGGAGGTTCCCTGATGTTTTGGGGTTGCTTTGCTGCCTCTGGCACTGGACTGCTTGACCGTGTGCATGGCATTATGAAGTCTGAAGACTACCAACAAATTTTGCAGCATAATGTAGGGCCCAGTGTGAGAAAGCTGGGTCTCCCTCAGAGGTCATGGGTCTTCCAGCAGGACAATGACCCAAAACACACTTCAAAAAGCACTAGAAAATGGTTTGAGAGAAAGCACTGGAGACTTCTAAAGTGGCCAGCAATGAGTCCAGACCTGAATCCCATAGAACACCTGTGAAGAGATCTCAAAATGGCAGTTTGGAGAAGGCACCCTTCAAATCTCAGGGACCTGGAGAAATTTGCCAAAGAAGAATGGTCTAAAATTCCAGCAGAGCATTGTAAGAAACTCATTGATGGTTACCGGAAGTGGTTGTTCGCAGTTATTTTGTCTAAAGGTTGTACTACCAAGTATTAGGCTGAGGGTGCCAATACTTTTGTCCAGCCCATTTTTGGAGTTTTGTGTAAAATGATCAATGATTTGACTTTTTTTTCATTCTCTTTTGTGTTTTTTCATTGCAAGCAAAATAAATGAAGATATTATTAATAAAGCATTTGTGATTGCAATCATTTTCTGGAAGAAACTGAGTATTATCTGACAGAATTGCAGGGGTGCCAATACTTTTGGCCAGCACTGTATATTGATCACATGACTGTTATGTAATTGAGCTTGCTTTTAAAACTGTAATGAACTACGTAATAAAGTAGAAACTGTTCATACACGGTACCTGTGTACGTCTTGTTTCCCGAGCGCTCGAAACTGGTTATCTATTTAATTAGGCTTACGGTGACATCCATCCCGGGGGAGATTAACCCCCGACAGAAATTGGTGACCAATGACGTGGGGCCTCGAGATTGTCTGATGTGCAGCCGATAGAGTGCCGACCCACTCACCGATCGACTTGAGGACGGGACCAGAGGACCTCAGATAGATAAAAACAGTACTGTGAAGGTAAGCCTTTGATCTTGCCAATTAGTATATCTGAGGTTCCTGTGTGTCTATTCTCTGTATCGATGAGTGAGGTAAGCTGCTGCATGCTTATATGACATCTCGATGCCAATTGTATAGTACGGAAGAACCTAAAAGGGACATGTCACCTGTAAATGATATGGAAATTGTTTTCTTTGCTTTTTGTCTTGCCTGTCTATTGATGTTTGCATGTTACCTGTGTTATAAGATATATAAGGCTGCAAAGAATGGGGAACAGTTCTCTATTCTTAACCCCTAGAGTTGCGGACAAGGTTCGGAACTGAGAAGCACTGAGTGATTGAAAAGTCCTTGTTTTGGAACACTAGCCTCCAGCCGTGCCTGGACGGTCAAGGTCGAATGGGACCTGAGTAGTAGCACGAAGGACTTAGTAGAATCCGCGCGAAGTGCGTGTAGTGATTTGGGAGTGTTTTGGTAAGGGGACACAGGCAGAAAGTTGAGCCTGTGGAAGCCAATTGAGGCATTGCCCTGAGCACTACTCCTGAACTTGCACAAGTAGAGTAGTTCATAGAAGACAGAAGAGTCTGTCTGGGAGTTCTCACTAAGTAGTCATAAGTGACCCTCTATTGTCTAAAGGTTGCCCTAGAGGAGTGAGAGACTCATCGGCTGATTAGCTACCAGCCAAGATGGGGAAGGGACCATCTAAGATATGGTACACCCCATGTGAACTAATAGAGATAGGGGAAGGGAAAGAAGTAGCCACACAGGTAAAGAAAATCCTAAAAAGAGCAGGAATACACAAAACTGGGTTGGTAGACAGTAAGTTTTGGGATCAGTGGAGATTGGACTATGCAGGACTGATTCAAGAAAATAAGCTGCAAGGAGGTATATATGCCCTGATCGAAGGAAGCAAGAAAATAGAGAATGGGGAATGGTCCTGAAAACAGGATAAACTAGGAAGGATGCTGTATATGCCTCCTTCAGAGGAATATAAAGGGAAGGGCCCCAACCAAACAGGACTCACCTCATCTCCTCCACCTTACAATCTGAAGGGGTGGACTTGTCAAACATGTAGTACCCAGCAACCGTGCTGGGGAGATCCATGCTCTGTATGTAATACCCCTCGTCCCAGGGGGGGTCTGTGGCCCTAAAGTAATGCATGCAGATTTACCTTTACCACCTCCGCCACCCCCAACACAGAAATTGTACCCAGTTGTCACTAGGTCACAGACAAAGAGAACTGTTAGCCGTACCCCCGTTAGTGGGACAACCGGGAGTGTATCTGGGGAAGAAGTAGAAGAAACAAAAGAGGAAGGGACACCTAGAAGGGGACGGACGGGTGAGGATGATATGATTACAACTACTTCAGTAGAATGGAGACCTTGGTCTCCTGGGGATCAGCTGTCTATGGCACAACAACTACCAGACCCACAGTTAGAACCCAGTGCTTTTCTTAGGAAAATGAGGATGATTCAGATGAACTATAGAGCTAGCTGGAAGGACTTAATGGCCATAATTCAGGTGAAATGTTCAGAGGGGTTGTTGAGTACGATAAATATTATTTCTAGATTTGATCGAAATATTCCCCTGAACACAGAATCCACAGATAGTGGAAAGGACTTTTTAGATAAATTGGAGTTGTGGTGTGAAAAACAAGCAGAAACCCGTCGTACAGCATTAACTACATGTAAAAGGGAGAAAGGTGAGGCAATAGAAGCTTATTATGGAAGACTTCTCACTAAAGCAGTAGATGCCGGGTGGGAGGAGCATGCATCTCGAGCCCTGAGAAACACCATGCTTTCTGAAGCATTCATGCAGGGAATAGGGGGCACCCTGGCAGAAAAGATAAGAGCTTGTACCCCGGATTGGAGAAGTTCAAATCCTGATGATTTATTTGCTAAAGCAGTGGGGTTCTCCATAGATGAGAGGGAAAAGAAAGCAGCAGCACCAATTAAAGCTTATATAAACAATGGTGCAAGGTATCAGGGAAAGACAGGTCCCCGCCCTAGACAACAACAAGGACAGAGGGAGACCAGAAAATGCTTCAATTGTGGGAGACCAGGACACTTAGCCAGGGATTGTCGGTGTCCCAAACAAAGGGACAACGATGGGCCCAGGCAACATAAGGGTGGTCCGCCCATGTCTGAGACAGAGAGAGACAAAGTTTTTTATCAAGCACAGGATGATACACAATGAAAGACAGTATCCCTTTTGTCCTCACAGGATAGGGGAATTCAAATTTTTCAACCTGTATTGATTAATGGAAAGGAGGTGCCATTCTTGATAGATACTGGGGCAACAAAATCATGTGTAAGCAAACATGTTGCTAGTACACTTAAACTCCCACTCTCAGGAGATAGCCAGGTGGTCCAAGGGGTATCAGGGCTACCAGTCACCCTGGATCAAACTGATCCTGTAGAAACTTCATTTCAGGGTAGCAGGATACTCACTAGGTATTTAATCTCAGACACATCAGATAACATTCTTGGTACAGATATGATGGGAGTATTAGGTTGTAACATCATGTTACATTCCTCAGGAGAAGCATTTGTAAAAGTCACACATACTAACCATGAGATTTTATGCTTGTTGTCTGCCGAGTTAAATACACCAAATTGTATTTTTGTCCTCACTGAAGAAGAAAATGTACTGTTATCCCAAGTGCCAACAGCATTATGGGCAACTGGGAAAACAGACTTAGGTAAATTGGATGTACCCCCTGTTATGGTAACCCTGAAACCTGGTGCTCAGCCACCCAGGATTAAACAATATCCTCTGACCCATGCCCAAGAGGATGCCATAGCAGTAACAATAGTGGAATTAGTGAAAGCAGAGGCATTGAAGGAATGCACTTCTGTAGCAAACATTCCTCTTTTCCCAGTGAAGAAAAAGGGCAAAAAGGGAGAACCAGACACATACCGTATGGTTCATGATCTTAGGGAATTGACTAAAGTAACGCTACTTGAAACCCCAGTGGTACCTAACCCACACACCTTGCTGTCAGCTGTCCCCACAGGTACCACCTGGTACAGTTGTATAGATCTTTCCAATGTATATTTTTCTGTGCCTTTACACCCCGATTGCCAGTATTTGTTTGCATTTACATTTAGGGGTAAACAGTACACTTGGACAGTACTACCACAAGGGGTGCAAAACAGTCCTAACCAATTCACAAGGTGTCTTACACTTATTATGAGTACATGGTATTTTCCACATGATGATGTTGTTCTGTTACAATATGTTGACGATCTTCTTCTTTGTGCTCCAGACAAACCAACCTGTGAAGCGGCGACCATCAGCCTGTTGTGTTTCCTCTACCAGAACGGCTGCAAGGCCAACAAGGACAAGTTGCAATTTTGCAAACAAAAAGTGGTGTTCCTGGGACACTGTCTCGGCCAGGGTACCAAGCACCTGTCAGATGAGAGGACCAAGGTGGTGAGAGACATGCAGGTGCCGACCTCTCATGCTCAGCTACGTACCTTCTTGGGATTGGTATCCTACTGTAGGCCATGGATCAGATCTGCATCTCTGACCATGCAACCTCTGTACGATAGCCTCTCCTCAAAACCATTCAGCCTCACACCTGAGGCCTTGGATGCGTTTTACCAACTGAAGTTGCAGATAGTCAGTGCTCCGGCCCTAGGCCTACCTGACTATGAGAAACCTTTTCAGCTCTACGTGACTGAGATGATGGGACACGCAACTGCAGTCCTCACACAACAACACGGGGATAAGAAACGCCCCGTGGCCTATTACAGCTCAAGGTTAGATGCTGTGGCCAGGGGGACCCCCTCCTGTGTGCGTGTTGTCCTCTCAGTACAAGCGTTGCTTGAGAAAAGCTCAGACATTGTCCTAGATCATATACTGGTTGTGTATACACCTCATGACATCCATGCTATCCTCACACAGGTAGACAGACGTCAACTTTCTTTGGCACGGCAGTGCAAAATGGAATTTGCTCTGCAGTCCTCCTCAAACATCTCTTTTCAACGCTGTTTAACTTTGAATCCTGCAACTCTTCTTCCTGTAGGAGTTCATGATTCAAAAGGGGGAGTGGAAGATGAGTTATTTTTAAATTCCCTCTCTGAAGAAGAACTGTTTGACAGCCAGCATGAACATGATTGCGTGGCTCTTATGTCACAGGAAACAGTGGGATTTGACCATGTCACGGATGTGCCGTTACAAAATCCTGATTATGAGATGTTTGTGGACGGCTCAAGGTATCTGACAGATGAAGGCAAATTTGTTACAGGGTATGCTGTAGTCACTGAACATGATATCATAGTCCAGGAAGCTCTTCCACCACACATGTCAGCCCAAGAAGCTGAGCTTAAAGCCCTTATGGAGGCTTGTAAGATAGCCAAAGGTAGAACAGCTAACATATACACTGACTCCAGGTATGCTTTTGGCATTGCACATGATTATGGTCCAATATGCAGGGCAAGGAACTTCCTAACGGCCCAGGGCAAGCCAATTAAGAATGGAGATGTGGTAAGTCGACTGATGGAGGCCATACTGCTCCCAAAGCAGCTGGCAATTGTGAAAGTCAGAGCTCACGCAAAAGGAAGGGACCCTGAAAGCCGTGGAAATGAGAGAGCTGACATAGCAGCCAAGGCTGCAGCACTACTGGCGAGAAGGGGTCCCAACCAGGTGAGCAAAATGGACATTGACCTAGCAGACCCAAAAGGGCTGTACTCAAAGGTTACCAGTGTGGAAACTGAAAGATGGAAGAAAGCAGGTGCTACAGAAGGTGATGGTATGTGGAAAATGGGGGATCGATTATGTCTGCCCGCAGCAGTCTACCCCCAGATGGCTGGCTTGGCCCACGGTAAGGTGCATGCCTCTCGAAATGCCATGGAGTCATTAGTGGGTAAATTATGGTTTGCCCCAGGTTTTGGAAGAGCTGCTAGTAATCACGTAAAAGCATGTCACATATGTGCTCTACACAACCCAGGACAGGTAGTTAAAACACCCACCAAGTGTACACCAAAATCCCTGTACCCATTTCAGAGAGTACAGATAGATTACATACAGTTGCCTAAGTCTGGAACATACGAGTATGTATTGGTCTGTGTGGATCTGTTTTCAGGATGGCCTGAGGCCTACCCTGTGAGCAAAGCAACCGCACAAGCAACTGCCAAGAAACTGATGTCTGAGCTTGTGTGCAGGTTTGGAGTGCCCGAGGTGATTGAGTCTGACAGAGGTACACATTTCACAGGTGAGATAATGAAAGAAATAATGTCTGCACTAGGGATTGAGCAAGCTTTCCACACACCCTACCATCCTCAGAGTTCAGGCAAAGTGGAAAGGTTGAATGGCACACTCAAATTAAAGATCCAAAAAATGATAGCAGAGACAGGGAAGCCCTGGCCTGAGTGTCTATCTTTAGCCCTTTACTCAGTAAGAACCACCCCTAACAGGAGGACAGGGTTGTCACCATTTGAAATATTGTTTGGAAGTGCACCCAAAACAGGGTTATACTTCCCTCAGACGTTACAGCTTTACTATGACAGTATTTCTAGCTATGTGCAGAGTTTGTGCCAGAAATTGAGAGAAACACATAAACAAGTGTTCTCTTCTATTCCAGACCCTTCTGATTTTTCAGGAACGCATAGCTTGCAGCCTGGTGATTGGGTGGTCTTGAAAAGACACACTAGGAAGTCTCTTGAACCCAGGTATGACGGTCCCTTCCAAGTACTGCTGACAACTGCCACTTCAGTAAAATTGGAGGGAAAACCCACCTGGATACACGCTTCACATTGCAAGAAAGTTGAAGCACCATCAAAATGAAAACACGACACTTGCTGATGTTTGCTGGATGCCTTTTAATAATATGGACCTGGTTTGAACTTTACAGGAAAAAAAGACAGCCCAAATCGGGGAGTAAGGGAACTGGAGGAACACATATGGAGAACAAAAGAGAATATGTGGTTATATTTGGCCCGAGTATTAAACATGACAGAATTTTGTTTGAGAAATGCATATTCCAGTAATGTGTTAGAAACTTGTTTGATTGCAGTGCCGACTTCTGTTGCAGTATGGACTAAATTGTTGAAACTTCAGTTAAATGATACTCTTTTACAGGAAGCTGATCTCCATGTGCATGCAGACTGGATAAGTCCTTATTATGCTTGTATGAACTGCACTGCCTACGCAGATTTACAGGAGAATATGATAAGGATATCGACTGGGGCAGTAGCAAGAGCAGAATTGTGTTTCAAATTTTCATGTAATAAAACAACAATACCTAATTGCAATCCTATAATGAATAAAGGGCAGTTTCCACAAATCTGCAATAGAACTGACAACGATTGTCAAACCCTGAGGGAAGGGAAGAGGATGCAATGTAACAGGACACTTATTGTCCCGTCACTAGATTTACATGTACCCTTGCCACCTGGGTGGGTTCTAGCGTGTGGTAATAGCAGCTACACCTATATACCTGCCAATATAACTGGAGGCATATGTGCCTTGTCTAGATTAGCATTGACTATGATACCCACACCATATGAACAGAGTTCACAGAAATCGCATGTACATATATTACACAAAAGAAGTACTATCCCACTGCCTGAGGATTGTAATTATGATGTGAAACTCTTATCGAAAGCAGAATACATAAGCCTAGCTGTGTCACTGGTAGGAGTACCAGGTTTGTCTGTATATAATGCTAAGATAATATCACGTATTGCTTGCTTTATGGTAAAGAATATAAACACTACTAGCGCTATCATTAAAGATGTTGTATTAGATTTGCAATCACATAAAAAAAGCAATATTGCAGAATAGAGCGGCTATAGATTATTTACTGCTTAAACATGGTTATGGGTGCAACTCTTTTGCGGGAATGTGCTGTTTTAATTTGTCTGACCATTCAGAAGATGTGCATGATAAGTTGAAACAGTTGCAGGAAATGGTAACACATATTAAACAAGATGTCAACCAAGGATGGTGGGACTGGCTGTTAGCTTTCCTACCTGACTTGGGATACCTTCGACAAATCGTAGGTATAATCCTTTGTGTAATCATTTTTATGATATTAGGATGTTGTTTTATCCAATGTATTCCTTCGCTATGCAATCTCATGAGGGACAATACTCAGTATGTATGGTAGGATCATTATTTTTAACATTTTCAATGGAGAATCCATCACAGATGGCACACAGATAGTGTGAATGTATTCATTGAATACTGATTAAAAATAAAGTCCTAAAATGGGGGAATTGTAAGGGTTAAAACATAACTTGCACTATATTCTATATCACAGTATACAGAAAGCACAAGAGGGTGGAATGTTCTGTAAACAAGACTGCGTAGTTGATAAGGACAGACTTGGAGTCTGGGGGAGATATCAACAGTTCTGCCGATTTCAGCAGAACTAGTAGTCTTGGGAGGACATTTAGATAAGGTGAAAATGAAAACATCTGGGGTGATGGGTAAATGAACAAATTTGTGTGATAACGGAACTGGAAAGACCATATATGTATATTGATCACATGACTGTTATGTAATTGAGCTTGCTTTTAAAACTGTATTGAACTACGTAATAAATTAGAAACTGTTCATACACGGTACCTGTGTACGTCTTGTTTCCCGAGCGCTCGAAACTGGTTATCTATTTAATTAGGCTTACGGTGACATCCATCCCGGGGGAGATTAACCCCCGACACGTCTGATCCATAGGTCGTATGACTGTCATACAATGATGACATGGCCATGTCACATGACATCACTATGAATATCCATTCATCACTCAGTTTTCTAGCATTTCCATGGGAGGAGAATCAGCCACTTACAATGCTGGAAGTGTTTTATTTTTGGACTGTCATGCAGGGTTGGGTTTTGCAGATCTCAAAGGTACTCTCATAGGTGGGGATCACACACATTAGACATTAGGGCATTTCCTAGGGATGAGTCATAAAAGCCTATTTTGGGAACACTTTCTTAAACAGAACTACAACCAACTGAGGAATTGTGGGACCCCACTGGCATTGAGCCCTTGGGCAACTGTCCTAATTGTTAGTCCATCATTAAAGGGGTTGTTCCATAAAGAACACTTATGTATACACAGGATAGATGATAAAATACATGATAGTGGGGGTTCCTCCAATTGGACTCTGTACCATCACAAGTGTGTCTTGTGTTCCCTCCTTGAAGAGAGCAAATATCAAAACCCAATATGAAATAACTTATCATAAAAAGAGATGAGTGAATTTCTCAAAAGTTCGATTCTGCAGTTCAATTCGAATTTCCAAAAAAATTTGCTTCGATTCAGATTAATTTGCGGCGAATATCGTTAAACACCTATTTCCTGGCTTCAGAGAGCCTGTATAGTGGTGTAGAACACTGTGCCTATTGTGGTAGTGAAACAATACTGTGAGTCAGTATGACACGCACATGACAGGCGTCGCTCTTAGAACCACTGCACATTTCACTTATTTGGCCAGTTACAGGGCCAAAACTGACCATCTAACTGAAGTGTGAACTCAGCCTTACAGGTCCATGTTAGTGCGAGGTAGAAAGAACCATGCAGAGGCCCAACATCCTAATGTAGCATGAAAGAGCACACTCCTTTTACACTGTCGTCTGCTGATTCCACAAAAGTACAGCCCAAAGTTTTGCCACACCTTCTCATTCCAAGAGTTTTCTGGATTTTCATGACTATAAAAATTGTAGATTCACACTGAAGGCATCAAAACTATGAATTAACACATGTGGAATTATATACTTAACAAAAAAGTGTGAAACAACTGAATATGTCTTATATTCTAGGTTCTTCAAGTAGCCACCTTTTGCTTTGATTACTGCTTTACACACTCTTGGCATTCTCTTGATGAGCTTCAAGAGGTAGTCACCTGAAATGGTCTTCCAACAGTCTTGAAGGAGTTCCCAGAGATGCTTAGCACTTGTTGGCTCTTTTGCCTTCACTCTGCGGTCCAGCTCACCCCAAACCATCTCGTTGGGTTCAGGTCTGGTGACTGTGGAGGCCAGGTCATCTGGTGTAGCACCCCATCACTCTCCTTCTTGGTCAACTAGCCCTTACACAGTCTGGGGTGTGTTTGGGGTCATTGTCCTGTTGAAAAATAAATGATGGTCCAACTAAATGCAAACCGGATGGAATAGCATGCCGCTGCAAGATGCTGTGGTAACCATGCTGGTTCAGTATTCCTTCAATTTTGAATAAATCCCCAACAGTGTCACCAGCAAGCACCCCCACACCATCACACCTCCTCCTCCATGCTTCACGGTGGGAACCAGGCATGTAAGTCCATTCGTTCACCTTTTCTGCGTCGCACAAAGACACGGTGATTGGAACCAAAGATCTCAAATTTGGACTCACCAGACCAAAGCACAGATTTCCACAAGTCTAATGTCCATTCCTTGTGTTCTTTAGCATAAACAAGTCTCTTGTGCTTGTTGCCTGTCCTTAGCAGTGGTTTCCTCGCAGCTATTTTACCATGAAGGCCTGCTGCACACAGTCTCCTCTTAACAGTTCTTGTAGAGATGTGTCTGCTGCTAGAAATCTGTGTGGCATTGACCTGGTCTCTAATCTGAGCTGCTGTTAACCTGCGATTTCTGAGGCTGGTGACTCGGATGAACTTATCCTCCGCAGCAGAGGTGACTCTTGGTCTTCCTTTCCTGGGGCGGTCCTCATGTGAGCCAGTTTCTTTGTGCGCTTGTGGTTTTGGCCACTGCACTTGGGGACACTTTCAAAGTTTTCCCAATTTTCGGACTGACTGACCTTCATTTCTTAAGTAATGTGGCCACTCGTTTTCTTTACTTAGCTGCTTTTTCTTGCCATAATACAAATTCTAACACTCCATTCAGTAGGACTATCAGCTGTGTATCCACCTGACTTCTGAACAACACAACTGATGGTCCCAACCCCATTTATAAGGCAAGAAATCCCACTTATTAAACCTGACAGGACACACCTGTGAAGTGAAAACCATTTCAGGTGACTACCTCTTGAAGCTCATCAAGAGAATGCCAAGAGTGTGCAAAGCAGTAATCAAAGCAAAGGTGGCTACTTTGAAGAACCTAGAATATAAGACATATTTTCAGTCGTTTCACACTTTTTTGTTAAGTATATAATTCCACATGTGTTAATTCATAGTTTTGATGCCTTCAGTGTGAATCTACAATTTTTATAGTCATGAAAATACAGAAAACTCTTGAAATGAGAAGGTGTGTCCAAACTTTTGGTCTGTACTGTATATATACCCGGGTATATAACCTAAGACTGTTGTGGACTTGCTGGTTGTTGTAGTATTGCTGTGTTCTGAGTATATTTTATGTATGTATTATTACCCTGTTGATTCTTATAAAGCTACTGTTATAACCTTATGTGGTATCTGTATGTATTCTTCAGACTGTGAGATTAGTACAGTGATCCTTGTTAAGGCTACTAACTGTACTTCATGGGTAAGTCCCAGGAAGAGATCCGCCCTGTAATACAGAGGCTCTATCCTGGGTGGAGGCACTGATATATTTCATATATGTTCCCACTCTTCCCTTCAGCGAAGGCTTCAGGTCCCATTATACACACAGGTCAGCACCAGAGTCTGTTGCGGGAGGGATAATACTCATACCCCCCCCCCAAATAGGGCTACAATTAGCCCAAACTTGATGCTCTAAAATACACAATGTTTACATCTGGGCCAAGCTTTTAGGGGCAGTACACACGGAGGAACTTTTTCCTAGCTGAAAAAATACACTAAAGGAAAAATCAACATCAACTCCCATTAAAATGAATGAGACGTGTTTCAGGCAGAATTTGGAGCTGATTTTGAGGCGGAAACCACCTCAAATTCAACGCCAAATTCCATCCTGAATCTTCCTCCCATTGTATTAAATGGGAGGCGGAAACAAAAGCAGAACTCTGAAAAAATAAGTGCGCTGTTTGTCCTTTCTGCAGCTGATTCAGTCCCAGAACCTACAGCAAGAGTCTCAAGCTGACTAGTCTTATTGTTTCAGATCTTCGGCTTTTGGCCGACGGATGCGCAGGGCTGGAAAGTCAAAACAAATTTGAGGTGGACAACTGCCTCAAATTGCTCTTTATTTTCCCATGTGTGAATGTGCCCTTATAATTGAGATAGTATCAACTTATACCATCCCCAAGATGGCACTATCACATTTTCACTTATGTTAGCCAGCCATAACATGGCACTGGGGATGCTGACTGATGACATCATCAGAGTTTGACTCCTCATGCATTTAAACACACACAGCTAACATACAGTCATGCACTACTCTGAAAGCTTCATAACAATGCTACCTAGGTGAGGTGAAATCATATGTATATTTTAACTTCTGCTACATGAAAATACATTGTTCATACTGTATAACAAATAGTCACTTGGATGCACATATCGTGATCATGTACTTTGTATATACCACTGTTTATGCTACTTATACTACAGCCATATGAATGTATTATGTGTATTTGGGTGTATATATAGAGTTTAGCATATACTTTGTATTTACCATTTCTATTTTATTTATCATGAGTTTAGGTGCCTACATATGTAGCAAAGGTTAACATGACTAAAAACCAGTTAACAACACTTAGCGTTAACTCAACTCATTCAATGAGTTTTCAATGGCTTTTGTTGTCTTCTAAGGGTATGTTCACACAGAGTTTTTTTGCAGGCTGATTTTGAGACGGAATCCTCCCTGATGTTTTTTCAGCTAGAGGGGAAAAAAGCAACATGACCTATCTTCAGGTGGATTCTGCCTTGAAAAACCCATTGAAATCAATGGGAGACGGAAAAAAAGGAATGCGTTTTTTTGACACCGCTTTTTATGCATTTTTTTTTGTTTTTTTTGTTTTTAAAGGAAGTTTCCAGGTTCATACAGTGTGCTGGAGCAAAACACTGCGACAGAAAACGCGACAAAAAACATAACAAAAACCGCTTCATGTAAAAAAAAAAAAAAAAAGTGTCACACGGAGTTTTTTGCAGGCTGAAAAAATCTGTTTCAGGAATTAGGAAATGGTTTTCGGATGCGTTTTTTGACCTGTCACGGTTTTCTGATGCAGTTTTTGACGCGGTTTTTCGACGCGGATGTAGGATGTAGTTTACACCCCTTTTGCTGTGGTCCTAGGAACTCATCTTCTAAAAACCTCATTGCGGTTTTGGACACGGTTTTTGCAAAAACCGCGTTGAAAACCACGGCCAAAAACCGCATCACATTTTTTTCCGCCTCCCATTGAATACCATTGGTTTTTCCAGGCGGAATCTGCCTGAAGATAGGTCATGTCGCTTTTTTTTTTCGCTAGCGGAAAAAAACCACTAGAGGAAAAAAACGTTACTGACTCCCATTGAAAGGAATGGGAGGCATTTTTTCAGGCGGTTTTTGAGGTGGATTCCGCGTCAAAATCCGCTGCCTAAAAACTCTGTGTGAACATACACTAAGATAGGATATCATAGCAAAGAACGTCAAGTTAAACTGTACTATATCTGTATATTAGATTCAACATATACTTTGTATATATCACTACTAATTATGCATATAGGGACATAGTGGGGGGGAATTTATCAACCCATCTACGCCCGTTTTCTGTTAATTTAGTGTATGTTCACCATATGGCCCTTTCTTGCATCTTTAGTAGCGTTTTTGAAGATGAACCTCACTCAAGTGTGTCAGTGCCGGAAAAGGATATTTATGATTTGGGCATGTCCTGAGTAGAGATGGGTGAACCGATTTCTCTTGGACAAACAAAAATGGCCGCTACCACATGTATTGAGCAAGAAGTACAGAGGAGACGCGTGTCTGTGAGTCACTAGGTGTTCTACAGGGGCATTTTCCTGGCTTTGTTTTCCCACTAGGTTTCCTAAACAATTCTGGTTACAATTTCTATTATTTCCCTCTACTGGCCGTCAGAATCCCCTTCCCAAATCCACCATTTCCTTAGGAAGACATCCCAGATTTCACGTCTTGAAGAGATTTCCCATCTGGAACTTTGTTCCTACCATACAGTTCGCTCCATCTGGGCACCATGGTATTCCTTCACTAGAAATACTACATGGAATCACCTATGGACAGATCCCACCTCATAAGATTCTCTGATCTTTAGGAGTAGATCCTCAACACTTTTCGTTTTACGCCGTTAATAGAACTGCGTTACTTTGACAGTTGTATGTTTGTCTGTTCAATGTTCATTTGTTCGATTCTATACCTCTTCTATCAGAATTATTACCTTTTATATGACATTGTATGTTATTTCTAATGATATTCTTGTTTATATGAAAACTAATAAAAAAAAATATTTGAAAGAAATCCATAAAAACTAGAGATGGGCGAATCAGCTCATAACAAACCGGATTCGACTCGAATATTCCAAACTTGGACAAACTAAAATGGCCACCTCAACATGCATTGTGGCAAATTATTAGACTCTGGGTTCTCCTCAGAGGTGGAGGCCCAGGGGAGGTGATAAAAATAAAAAACAGTACATAGTGTGACTGAGTGTTAATCTGAAAAAATATGTTTCTTAAGCCTTCTTCTTGTAGCTGCTCATATTGGGGTCAAACCCTAAACTTTTGGAAAATGTAGGGTTGAGTCAGATTCGATCCAGATTGGTTCACTCGTCTCTAGTTGACTACTTCAGAGGACCATTGTCTTATGTTATTTTTTTAAAACTTAGTGGTCCTTCATTGTAACACAGCCTCCTCTAGTGGAATAAATCAGTTCAACATGTTGGACTGCAAAAGTATTAGGAATGTGTTAAGATGCCCTGAAATGTTGGCAAGAATCAATGTGAAAAGGATCAGGGCCTACTTGACAGAATGCAAGCACTGTGAATTAAATCCACACTAACAGGAGAAACCAGTTAAGCCAGGATAACACAGAAGCAGCTGAGGGGTTAAATAGGGATAGAGTAAGGAGTGGCAAAAACTTTTTCATTTTTTACCGCCCAACATCACAACCTGCAAAATCTGAGTGGAAAACGTCTTCAGTCTGAGATACCCGTAGCACGAGTCGGTGAGTTTAACCCAGTTTACTTTTGTGTAACACTACAGATAAAAAGATCCTGATAGGAACTGTGTTATCTTTAGTGATGGACCTTATAGGGTGGAGCACAACACGAGGGACTCTGCTGGTGACCTATCAGAATGTAAGCATATTCCTATGGCACCTACAGAGCTTCCTCCACATACAATTTCTAAGGTTCTAGATTTTAAGGGTTTCTCTTTGTCTTATAGTACTTGAAAAATGCAAACATGCAGAAAACTATCCTATGGGCCATATAGTCTGCCCTATATGGACCATATAGCCTGTGGTTCACATCTACATCTTTGTGTCAGTTATTGTGGTTTTGCAACATCTGGAATTTCTGATGGACTTTATGACATAGGCACCAATCGAAATCTGTGATGCAGATGTAAATGTAGCCTGATGATAAAACCAGTGCTGTTGGCTAATACCCCACATGTCATACCGGGGGCTTGTGTTCAGCTCCCTTTGAGGACTGCTGGGTTTTTTTTTTGTGAAGTTGCAGTCATGGCACCATTTGTGTTGTAATGTGAAACAAATCACTTTTATTGTATAGCCCTAGCCTTATGAAAATCACTTTCCACCCCACCTGGCAAAAAATGTTAAATTCCTTTCCACGCTTCTCCCACTGGCAACTTCCCCCCCCCCCCACCCTCCTCACTAGCTCACAACACTACCTAAACATTACAGTAGTGGAGAGGTAAAACTAATTTAGGCCACGTCCCCCGATTGGCTGCGGCTGAAATGCTGCACAAAAAAAGTGGCATTTTACAGTCACTGCAAAGTGGATGGGATTTGCGAAAAGATAAGCGCAGCAGACACACTGCGATTTCCAAAACCGTTGCAGTTTTGGAAATCGCAGCAAGTCAATTATACCTAAGGAAATGCTGGAGGTTTCGCTATAGGTATAATGGAAGCAGAAAGTCCACAGAGGTCTCCTTCTCAGCTTTTTTGCTGCGGTCTTAGCCTTAAAAAGTTTTTTAGTAGTACTGTGTGTGTGTATATACACGCCTGTAATTGACATCATAGGTAGACTTCAACTATGAGAGACAAAATGAGAAAACAAATCCAGAAAATCACATTGTGAATTTATGTGCAAATTATGGTGGAAAATAAGTATTTGGTCACCTACAATAAGCAAGATTTCTGGCTCTCACAGACCTGTAACTTCTTCTTTAAGAGGCTCCTCTGTCCTCCACTCATTACCTGTAGTAATGGCTCCTGTTTGACATTGTTATCAGTATAAAAGACACCTGTCCACAACCTCAAACAGTCACACTCCAAACTCCACTATGGTGAAGACCAAAAAGCTGTGGAAGGACACCAGAAACAAAATTGTAGACCTGCACCAGGCTGGGAAGACTGAATCTGCAATAGGCAAGCAGCTTGGTGTGAAGAAATCAACTGTGGGAGCAATAATTAGAAAATGGAAGACATACAAGACCACTGATAATCTCCCTCCATCAGGGGCTCCTTGCAAGATCTCACCCCGTGGGGTCAAAATGATCACAAGAACAGTGAGCAAAAATCCCAGAACCACACGGGGGGACCTAGCGAATGACCTGCAGAAAGCTGGGACTAACGTAACAAAGGCTACCGTCAGTAACACACTACGCCGCCAGGGACTCAGATCCTGCAGTGCCAGACGTGTCCCCCTGCTTAAGCCAGTACATATCCGGGCCGGTCTGAAGTTTGGTAGAGAGCATTTGGATGTTCCAGAAGAGTATTGGGAGAATGTCATATGGTCAGATGAAACCAAAGTAGAACTGTTTGGTAGAAGCACAACTCGTCATGTTTGGAGTAGAGTGAATGCTGAGTTGCATCTAAAGAACACCATACCTACTGTGAAGCATGGGGGTGGCAACATCATGCTTTGGGGCTGCTTCTCTGCAAAGGGACCAGGATGACTGATCCGTGTACATGAAAGAATGAATGGGGCCATGTATCGTGAGATTTTGAGTGCAAACCTCCTTCCATCAGCAAGGGCATTGAAGATGAAACGTGGCTGGGTCTTTCAGCATGACAATGATCCCAAGCACACTGCCAGGGCAACGAAGGAGTTGCTTCGAAAGAAGCATTTCAAGGTCCTGGAGTGGCCTAGCCAGTCTCCAGATCTCAACCCCATAGAAAACCTTTGGAGGGAGTTGAAAGTCCGTGTTGCCCAGCAACAGCCCCAAAACATCACTGCTCTAGAGGAGATCTGCATAGAGGAATGGGCCAACATACCAGAAACAGTGTGTGCCAACCTTGTGAAGACTTACAGAAAACGTTGTCAATTACAGGCCTCCCTTATCTCACATAGGAAGAATTAAGACTGGCAATTCCCTAAGACTTTCTTAATTCTACCACTGGGGTAAGATGTTCCAGAATTGTAAAGAATCTCCAGCCTTTTGATAATTCTGGAGAATCTGAGGAGGTCCCATGCACCAGTATCAAAATCTGCACCAACCAGTGATTGTAGATTTAAGCTATAACCAACACCAGTTGTCTGCCCTGACCCTGTCTTGATATCTGCTCTGCTTTTCTAAAAGTTGTGAGTGGAGTGGAAAAGGGACAACATGGCATTTTATCTTTGGTGCAAATCAAGCTTGTGTGTCGAAGATGAGGCAGGTGATAAATTACCCCCAATGTGTCAATGATCAGAGGGTCCAATACCAAGACCCTAAACACTGTTCTGAGGACTCTAGTATTGTATGTGTCATTTCTAATACTGGTGTCCTGTTATGTAGCAATGATGTCTTTCGGGTTCCTCAGGCACCCGGGCTAAGGTGTGAATGCTACCTTTGTACCCCTTTTTGCTATATTTTTTGTTCATTTATTGGAGCCAAGTTCTGATATAATGATGGATGTCAGACCTAATAATGGACCCTGGCCCCATTTGAAGTTACATTAGATTCCCTCACTTGCTGATGTTCTCTATGGAGGGACTTTAGAGGATCTGGTAGGACCAAGTCTAATAATTCTGTACATAAGTGATTCTACTTGAGGCTTCTTACCAAGGTTTGGGGGTCTAGTAAAAGTTGAAAGAGTCCATGAACGGTTTGTGTACTCAGAAGTGTGGGTAATGAGGGAGAAGTATAAGGGAGTAGTTGGAAACTGTAGCTAGTGCCAGTGTGCTCACATGCTGCCCTACATGATGACTTTATGATCTATAGAAATTGACAAGAGAAATTTCTGAAAAACTGGTGAACGCTAAATTTTTTTAGGTTAACCTCTTCTCCTTTTTTCCCCATGTAGACTCAGTCATGATCAGCCCTGAAGTGATCACACCTCTTGTCATCTTCGTTATTTTACTGTTTTTGATCAAATTGTGTAGAATACTTTGGAAGCCAAACAAAAATGAGAAATTCCCTCCAGGACCAAATGCTTTACCATTCATTGGGAATTTACATATATTTGACACAAAGAACCCTTCTAAAACATTTACTCAGGTAAGGATGTCCAATGCTAATTTGGTCCTATAATGTTCCCATGAAGTTAGATATATGTGGCAAAGAAAATAATTTTTACTGGAAAGCACTGAAAATGTGCACTTTAGTAAGAGAAAGAGAAGGTAGCAATGGGATAGATGAAGAAGGCAAACAATGAGGAAGTCCCACCCAAACCCGAAGGTCCTCACACCTCGGCTTCCTGTGACATATGACAAAGCTGTAGCTAGAGTTTCTATCACTTGAGGAAAAGATTGCCTATGTTGCCCTAGACCTAAATCTATGTACCCTGGTCAAGGCACAAATTTGGCACCCAGGGAACAAGCCTTGCTTGACTACAGCCTTCCCTTGCATGGAAGAGGGGGATACTGCAGTGTCAACAGTAGTTATACCTGAATTTTTAGGTATCGAGAGGAATTACATTTTCATTAGCTACGATCTACTGTGTATCTTCAGAATTTGTACTATTGTATTATATGATCCATTATTTTATTTTACAGCTGAGTAACACATTTGGCCCAGTGTTCAGCATCCAGTTCGGGATGCAGAAGGTAGTGGTTTTGTATGGATGTGATGCAGTGAAGGACGCTTTGGTTAACCATGCTGAAGAATTCTCCGATAGAGCGGACATTCCAATATTTACAGAAACCTCAAACAGATATGGTAAAAAATTAACCCTGTGGTCTGTTATGATGTACATGTACACAGTAGTGCCCACATGGGAGGGCAGCAGTGATTCACAGTTGCACTCTGATGGCAACAGCTAGTATCAGAGAATACACTAAACCCAACTATTATTTTCCTTTAAAGGGGTTCTCCACTTTGGATGATTTCTACTTCTTATGAGGTCTCTTGACAATAAACTAATCATATAGTGTTCCCCGATGGGACTCCCAACAATCAACTGTAATTATTATTACTTATTTAGGCTGGGTTCACATATGTGCCAGAGTCTCCGTTTGGAGACAACGTTGCAGTAACTGCTGAAAATCACTAGTCGAAAAAGTGTTGCAAGTCTGACTTTTTTGTCCAGCGGTTTCAGTTTAAAACAATGGAAACCCGATGGACTCCATTATGGTCAATGGGGTCTGTCAGTCACCATTAATGTCTGCTGTCTGTGTTCGTTGTTATGGTCCTCAGATGGATTAGAACAATGGACGCCTGGGCACAGATGTGAACCTAGCCTTATATGGCACATGCATACTCTGCAGAGCTGCACAGAGATTATCATTGTATTAGTGTATATCCTTTTGGGGTTTATAATCTAAAGTCTAAATAAGCCAATCAATGTTTTTAGCAGTTTTTGTTTTGTAGGGAAATGTGGCAGAAAGTATTAAGAGTACTTCAGATCTCTAGGATTGATTCCCTATACTTGGAGGGGGGGTCAACACCTGGGACTCCCATGGATCAGCTGTTTGAAGAGACCACAGTGTTCGAGTGAGCGTTGTGGACTCATTACTGAAAGCCAAGCACATCCCAATAAATTGGACAGTAGCTATGCTTGAATAGGGTTGGACTGCAAACAGGCCATGGAACTGATGAATATGATGTTGCATGGCCTGTGAAGCTTAAGTAACACTCAGAGCGCCACTATCCTTTCATACTGCTGATCTGAAGCACCACCGGAGGGCAAATTAAGCTTGAGAATCCCCATTTACACCAATAGTTGTCTATGTAATGTAGGACATGACTGGTCCTCCAGAACAAGGAGCTCTTTGTAACATTCTTCACTCTTGGCAAGAAATAAGGATCCTGGACAGGGAACCCATAACTATGTATGCAAAAATGAGTTTTCTAAAGTGAATAACCACTTGAAGCACCTCAATCCTGATCACTGGTTGAGATAGCAGCAGGGCATTTTAGGCGTACAGGTCTGATTTGCACCTAAGATGCAGCATATGAGTGGGGGGGGGGTTGCACCACTTGACACTTAAAGACCGTGATTGGAGTGGGAATCTAGATGGGCCGAGGATACCTCAGCCTGTCAGTTTTACTATAATTCATGCCAGAAACTGCCATGAGTTAGAGTTGTACTTGAAATTTATGCCAGTCTCTAACTGGTGTAAATTTCAATTTATGGAATACAGGACCTACTGGGGTTCAGAGCCCCTGAATAATACTAATGCATCTAGTGCCAGTAGGAGAATGGATTAAGACTGGCTTAGGACACTCAAGTCTTAATAAATTCTCTCCACCTTTTTAAATAAAGGAATGTCAAGTAACTGAATGTTGCTAAACAGTAAAAGACACTTGTTTGGTACCTCCATAGATAGAACAAATAATACAGAAAGGTTATACTATTTAAAAGGAACACCATGAAGGATTTTAAAAAAGGAAGAATATAAAAAAAAAAAATTTATGCATTCTGCCCATAATACAAATTCATATACACTTAAAAAAAAAAAAAAAAAAAGCCATAACTTGTATGCATCCCATAGTGATGCCTAAATCTACAACTTATGTCAAATAAACAAAAAAAAAAAAAAGTTATAGAATGTGATGCGGAGAGGTAAAAAACACACAAAACAATCTAAATTCTCCATCTTTTATTATCATATTTTTTTCTTTAGTTCTAACCTTCTGATTAATTTCTTAATATATTTCTATAGCGACCAAGACTCCATTTAATGAGTTCTATGTGTTGTAGATATAACAAATAACTATTATATAGTATTGCAGGTCAGTTAAATGAAATATCCCGTACCTGGTATCTAATCCATGACTCTTTACTGTACTGCTCTTTTTCAAGGTATTGTCTTTTCTAATGGTGAAAATTGGAAAGTAATGAGAAGATTTACTCTATCAAAGCTGAAAGACTTTGGGATGGGAAAGAAATCCCTAGAAGAGCGAATAAATGAAGAATGTGACGCCGTAGTCCAGGTATTCAAATCCTATGA
The DNA here is from genome assembly GCA_947044405.1 of Leptodactylus fallax. Lineage (NCBI taxonomy): Eukaryota > Metazoa > Chordata > Amphibia > Anura > Leptodactylidae > Leptodactylus > Leptodactylus fallax. The sequence goes on along the minus strand of CAMRHE010001400.1, from coordinate 41,580 downwards.
AGGTGAGAATTTTTAATTATTTATTTTACAGTATATTACTTTGCCAGGTTTGGTGTGCACAGAGTACTTTTGGCATATATTCTAAAGGGGTCCATAGACCTGATGGATGCTAAAAGAGTGATCTTTCGGCATCCATTGGGCAGGTATTCCTAGGTTGCTATACTTTCACCACCTCCATCAGTTCCAACATCCTTCAACAGGTTCCCCTCCACTAATTACGGTGCAGTTTGGAATTTTTTCTCTAGCCCTCACTGTTCCTAAGCAATCTGTGCTATTAGTTTTAGTAACCAATATGCTAATCAGGCTCTCTTCTGTTTGGTGGGTGGTCCCTGGCTATCTTCTCTAGCTGAGGACCTCCCACCTGACACTAGAGAGCCTGGTTAGTATATTGAGTGCTGAAATTAACCTCACTGATGACTCAAGAACTGTGATGGCTAAATAAAAATTCCAACTGCGACATATATTGAAGGATGCAAAAAGTTGGAGTTGGTGAAAGGTTCTCTTTAATGCAGCTCAAATATCATGCTTAACAGTTTTCAGAACTCTCCTAACAGTGAATAGAGGGAGACACACATGTGCAGCCTCTCTTAATCCACATTACCCATTGTATTGGGCAGAGCAGAGGGTTGAGGGACTCTTATTCTTGACATAGGTGCTGGCCCTAAAGATCTCTCAGAAATGTATGGTGCTTCCTGTGGATATGCCATAAATGTCTAAAATTATAATACCCCTAAAGGGTTTATGTATATGGCAGGACTGTGTGTATAAATCCTGCAAAGCAGTGCACAGAGGTTGTATGATGCCCTAGTACAGGGGTAGGCAACCTTTTTTGTTCGGCGTGCCGATTTTAATTAAAAAATCAAAGATGAGGTACTCGGAGTGCCGGTCAATAATTGTAAGTCTGATGACCACTAAACTAAAGTTATACGCCACAAACCATAACACAGAAGTGCTGCCACCAGGTGCTTTAGGACACATGCGTTTACTGCTATTTCCTGGGACGCTCCTGTACTTTCCGATTAGAAGCAATGAAAGTCCATGTGCGTCCAGGAGCACTGTATGGCGGCACCCTCAGGGTGGTGACACACTATGTATCTGCATGCAGATATAGTCTTAGGCCACTGGAACTTTTACTTCAATGTAAAACTGCGTTCACATGGTGCATTTTTGCACAAAATAAAAAAATGCCTGTTTTCTCTGCAAAAACACATCCTTAATGCAGAAAACACACCGTTATACAGAATAATGTCCCATAGCGGTCCCTGCACACGGTATTAGGTCCCATAGCAGTCCCTGCACACGGTATTAGGTCCCATAGCAGTCCCTGCACACGGTATTAGGTCCCATAGTGGCCTCTGCACACGGTATTAGGTCCCATAGCGGTCCGTGCACACGGTATTAGGTCCCATAGCGGTCCGTGCACACGGTATTAGGTCCCATAGCGGTCCGTGCACACGGTATTATGTCACAAAGCGTTCCCTGCACACGTTATTATGTCACATTCTGGTCCCTGCACATGTTATTAGGTCCCATAGTTCTCTTCATAGGTGACAAACATAAAAAAAACAATGTACTTACTATTCCTCGCTCCGCAGCCGCTCTGTGTTCTCTTCGGCGCTTCTGCCTGTAGTCAGCGACCGCTGATTGAGTCTCAGGGGTCACGTCGCGTCATTATGCGTAATGACGTCAGACGCAGACGTGACCCCTGAGGCCCTGTCAGCTGTGCCGGCAGATCGCACAGCCGCCGCGGAGCACAGGGAGCAAGGTGAGTATCATTGTTTTTTATGTTTCTTCACTTCTCCTGAGTCTCCGTTTATTATACTCGGGGGTCTGAAGAGACCCCACAGTATAATAATAGCAGTTTCGTTTCGGCCGTGTTTGGTCCGATCGAAACTGCTGGGCGAGGACTCCGCTGCCGTGCCAGTGAAATAAGCCTCACGTGCCACTCTTGGCACGCATGCCAGGGGTTGCCGACCCCTGCCCTAGTATATAGCCATATAACCTTGATGTGCTACAGGTTCCATTGGGTGCCCTCTATAATGAGATATTGTCTACTAGAAGCAATGTTGGTATATAATACTGTCTGGACAGTATTTTACCAAAGTCTACTTTTTTTCTTCCAGGACAACCATTTGAGAACACTGACATCATTAACACTGCTGTGGCCAATGTCATTGTTTCTATATTACTTGGCCACCGATATGATTATGGGGATCCTGCATTCCTTAAACTCATGAGTTTAGTGGATGAAAACTTTAAGCTGTTGGGGAGCCCAATGATCATGGTAAGTTCTACATTAGTGAGATGCATTGTGATCTGTCAAGACAGTCATCAAAAGTGCCCACCATATTTTGCCCCGTGCTGTGTTTGTGCTGTTTGCTGTTTTGCTGCAAAATGTAACCCTGACTCCCACACACTTACCGCTCCTCACAGTCCACAAAGTGTTCTCAAAGTCTATAAAGAATACAAAGCTTGTATTGAGATTTGTTACACATTTTCCAACCTCCAACCTGAGATTTTTGGGTTCGCTACCCATGAGCAACTTTTATACTCAATGGTCCCTTCAGACCCTGGAGTGTTATCATCGGAGACCCAGAGGAGGTGTGGTAGAGTGCCTTGATACTCACTTTTCCTGATCTCTCCTGGGCTTCCTTGTCGAGTCTGGTGCACGTTCCCCTGTGTCCTCTTTTGGCCTCTTCCAGTCATAAATCCCCCAAGGTTAACCTATCTTCACTCATTTGCAGAGACTTCCTTGAATGGCTCTCTTTTGAAAGGTCTGGCTTTTTTGCAATTTCTTGCTGGAAATAGAGTTTGCTATGTGTGTTTTAATCCATAAATTCTCTTTTATGTTTTCAGTTATTTGTTCCTGTCTAAGCAACGTTCTTAGTTCAGTGTGTGTGTGTGTGTGTGTGTGTGTGTGTGTGTGTGTTTTTTTTTTTTTTTGTTAAAGATTCTGTTCCTTTTCTTTATTAGTTTAGTTTTTGTCTCTAGGTCCTAGCGCTCTTCTCTTCTTCATGGTAGGGTCAGTATTGCAGATTAGAATTTACACTAGGGATAACTTTAGAGACAATAAGGATCAGTGTTGTTTGGTGTTAGGGTCAGCATTTACGGATAGATCTATGAAAAGATTGCTCCGTTATCTGACTATTGAACCAACCTGTTCCAGTCAACTTTTGGTGCGTTCCTATTTAATTGTATTCTAGTGTTGTGATACATTCTTCATATACTTTGTTTACACCTGTATAACTTGACCCTCCTGTGATGAACACAACTACCAGGAGACACTGTTATTACCCAGGAAAGGGAAATGCTATAAGTGAAGTCTAGTTCTGCCATCTTGTGTCATTACAGTTTACCGCATACAATATCTATATATTTAAATGGGACATTTCACCACCTTCACAGACTCCAACTCTTCTGACACAATTGGAATTTTTCCGCTATCCCCCATCATTCCCGAGAACTCATTGTGGTCCGTTTCAGTAAAATTATGTTTACTGCTGTTAGGTGGGAGGTCCCTGTCTGTCTACTCCAGCCCAGATCTTCCCACCTGACAGTAAAGAGCATAGCTGTGCTGAAACTACCAGAAATGACTGCTTTGGAATGAATCTAGACATTAAATTCCAACTGTGCCAGAATCAGCGGAGAGACGCCCATTGAAGAATGCAATGACTTGGAGTGGTTGGAGGTGGTGAAAGATCCTCTTTAATATGAACTGAATAATAACACAGGTTGCAGAAAATTCCTCAGTTTCCTCAAGTAAAAACTATAGGCAGCCAGAATTTTTCTCAAGATCTGTTAAGAGATTAATAGACACAAATTGTAGAACCTACAAATTGCATGTTGATGAAAGGTGGGCAATGACGTAGTGAAGACATTGTCCACTCATCTCTACTCTTGATATTAGTCAGTATTGGTCCTGTGATTAATTCTTGGTGTGTTTTACCTCTACAAGTTGTACAACACGTATCCGAAACTCATTCGCTGGTTACCAGGTGTACATAGGACAGTTTTCAAAAACAATTTGGCGTTAAAAGACTTTATAACTGAGACATTTACCAAGAAGAAAAGTCGGCTGGACGTCAATCACCCTGAGAACTTCATTGATGCTTTTCTGATAAAGCAACTGGAGGTATCTTCTAATTTCCTTATGAGATGTGTTGTAATGAACCCTTTAATAGCTCTGTCACTACTATCCCTTGTGTATCATTAGCAGAAGAGGTTACCAATTCTCACAGTCCATCCTGCATTAGTGCTTTTCCTTGGAGATATGACTGCCAGATTTCCCGACATATACCTACAAACTATGTCACTACATAGTCTCTGTAACACAGTTTTGCCTATGATCCTGGTCTCACAATAGTGTATTTTGCAGTGCTATTATAACGTTAAAGGAAAGGTTAAGTACAATTGGATATATATGAGATGGAAATAGATATGATAGACCCTGTAGGCAGACCTATAGATATAAGATAAACATACAGTAGATAGATGGATTCTGTAGATACAGATGTAGAAAAGTTTGATGTGACTTTCTGCAATGTGATCATTTGCTGCAGCATGGTAAACAACAAAATCTATTAAAGCCATTGATAGGGTTGTAGGTAGATACAAATGTAGTAAGGTTTAACGTGAATGTGACACCTGCTACAGGATAACTTATAGCAAAATCAAGGGAAAACTGTCAAGTTAAAGTTTGCAGGAGCTGCTATAATTTTATCTTAAGTATCAAGTTAAACTTTACTACTTGTCTTCATTTACATTCCAGAAAAATCCAGAATCGAAGCAATACTTTCACAATGACAACTTAACCATGCTTGTGTCCAATTTATTTGTTGCTGGGTTGGAGACAACGTCTACGACTTTGAGATGGGCTCTCCTCCTAATGATGAAATACCCAGAGATCCAAGGCAAGGAAGCTTTAGAAAGATGGGTTTATGTACTGTATGTTTCTCAAGCAGTGTCCAAAGGTGTGATGGCCCTATAGTAGTAGTGGACAACCCACCTCAGTAAAGGTGCCTCATTGACTCCAATGTCCATAAATTATATATGCTGTCCCTTCATTTTAGAGGTCAGTTGGTCATAGCCACACCTTATAGAGCAATTGTTACCTGGCAATATACAGAGCCGTAATCATAGCGCTCCCAGATACAGTGTCAGCCACATATTATATAACCCTGAATACAGCAATAATATCCCTTGGTCCTGTCACATGCGGCCTTTGAATGCAGTCATATGTCCTCATATAGCTATCTAGCTGCATAAGCCTGCAGTCTGTTGTCCAATATTTATGGTGCAGCCGCATGTCTCCTCTATATTGTATCAAATCAGCCACTGCTCCCTATATACAGCACAGTGTCAGGATAGTTGCCTACCCTTCTTCCTCCATATAGAGATTTTCTTGATATGTACAGGAGGAAACATCTTGGTGTGATATTGTCAACCCCTGACCACATTTTTAATAGTACAGGTGTATCTCAATAAATTAGATTATCTTTGAAACGTTTGTTTATTTCAGTAATTAGATTAAAAAAGTGACCTCCTATATTTTCTAGATTCTTTACACACAGAGTGTTCTATTTCAAGTGTTTTATTTCTGTAAATGTTGATTATTTTATCAGAAAATGTTCAAAAGGAAATCGCTCAAGTAATTGGACTGCGTCAGCCCCAGGTAGAACATTGCAAGCAAATGCCCTACACAGATGCCGTCATACATGAGATTCAGAGGTTTGGAAATATTATACCTGCCATTGCTCCACATGCTACAACTCAAGACGTGATGTTCAGAGGCTACTTCCTGCCAAAAGTAAGAGAGAAACTTTATATAGTAGTTGGGACATTACAAAAGGCTTGGTCTGGTTTAGAAAATCCATTTTCGTCTAGTCCCTTAGGAAATTTTAAGGTTAATAGAGGGTTCCCCCTATTGGGGACAAGCATCTGAACAATGTTTCTTGCTCTGGAGGACCCAGCTAATTGATTTTAATGGGAAAAGTGTAATACTTTATTTTCCCTGTGGTGGTGCTGCAGGGTAATTAAACACTTCCAGGTGCCCATGTAGAATCCAGCTGATCTCTGGTGGTCTTAGTAGTTTACCTGAACAATTCAAGTGGTGCTTCAATATCTCGCTCCCATGTAGCATGTGCTACAATAATCTGCTGCTCAGTTGATGGCTGGTGGGTTCCAGATGCTACCATGGGTAACTTGGTAAATTCCGCACTGTGTCCTTTCATAATAATTTTACCATTAATTCTGTTTTACTAAATTTGTATTAAAACTACATCACATAGTACATACTAGATGTATAGAGAATGTAATAGATCCTCCTTGAATATAACATAAGTCTCATCCATGTATCTCATTTATCCCTCTCCTCTGTATATCCAGGGCACCCATGTTCTTCCATTACTGACTTCTGTACTGAAGGATATAAATTACTTTGAAAGACCAGATGAATTTTATCCAGAACATTTTCTCAATTCTCAAGGACAATTTGTGAAAAATGAAGGATTTCTACCTTTTTCTGCAGGTATAGTCGCGTGTGTGCATATAAGTCCACAGGCAGCCATTGTTGCCTACTTCTCTTGTACCATGTATTAAAGGGTATCTGAGTTTTCATCAAAAGTTGAAATATCTACAGGGTTTTGTTGGGGAGTCTGTTCTCTGGCTTTATACAGTAAGCCTTCATACATGGTGTCCTAGCAGATTTTTTATTTTTTTTTGCTGCTAATAGCCCCATTATGGCTGCAACACAATTTGCATTTCTCTCTGAGGCAGGAAGAGTGTACAACTACCAAAAAGAAAGTTCATAGAACCTACTCATAGAAAAATAATTATATTTGTTTTGATAAGAGACAATAAATATCCATTTACAAGTAGACAAAGGATGTGCAATACAGGCATGTACATTGCAGAGCATTCTGCCCCTCCTCCATACATTATTATTGCTGCTGTTTTTTTATTTTTTTTCCTTTTTATATGGAATTCTGCCAGGAGTAACTGTAAAATAGCAAATAAATAGCTAAGTGACCATAACATAGGAGATACAGGGGCACTGGTCTTAAATCAGGGTGATGATAAAGCTAAAAAGTTCCCTGACACAGAGAGATCTGAGGACAATCAGGAAATCTGTATATTATCTGACTAACATCCCATCAGCAGTAACCCAAGCATCTAGTGAGAAGTAGATAGTCTCTCCTTACGCTTATTGTGAGAGCACAGAGCAGCAGATATGTGTGAAAACATGTAGAGGTTTTGAAGAGATCCCTCCTCCACTTTGAGTGTTCTGTCTTGAGCCTGTTGGTTTCTAAAGATGGACTATCCCTAGTAACAGGGAGTGAACACCTCTAGAATCACATGCCCTGATAAACAAAAATAAGTTGTCTGAAAAGTTAGTGAACATTTAGGTAAAAAACACGGCGTTTTACAGTACCTGCAAAGTGGATGAAATTCTGGCTAATCCTATCCACACATTGCAGAAAAATATCCACCGTGGCAATGCTGCGATTTCAAAAACCATTGTATTTTTGTAAATCGCAGTATGTCAATTATACCTACAAAAATGCTGGCGTTTTCTGTATAGGTATAATGGGGACAAAAAGTATGCAGAGGAAAACTCTGCAGACTTTCTGTGAAAGCGCTGTGGAAAAAAACATGATGCGTCTCCGCCGTATTTTTGGCTCACTACGTGAGGCTTTAGCCTTAAGAACATATATATACTATATATATATATATATATATATATATATATATATATATATATATATATATATATATATATATATATATATATATATATATATATATTTTTTTTTTTTTTTTTTTTTTTTTTACATATTTTCAGCCCATTTGTATTGTGAATTCCCCCATTTTAAGGCATTTTTCATAGCGAATACTGCATGCAGTGTAACCATCTTCGCCACACCCCAAAATGAATACAGACCCCAGACCAAGATCCCTACAATAATTGAGACCTAACACTTAGGGTAGTGGTGGTTGTATACACCACTATATTCCTTATGATACTGGATCTACATATCTGGCTTGAAAAAAAGTCTATTATCTATAAGTTGCATTTATGATCTGAAATTTCCTTTGAACTAATGTACATACAGGGGATGGTCTTTCTACAACTACAACATAGTATGTGCCTTGGTTTTAATTTCGAGTATACATTGAGTTGAAGAACTCTACCTTGTAGGACCACAAATGTGTATGTACGGTGCCTCTGTTGTCTTGATGCGCTGAAAAAAATGCAGATCCCGTATTCTAATAATCCCCTAAATAAATTCTGATCCCAGACCTAATAAACTAATAAAGGCCTGAGACTACCCAAACTAATACAAATTCTAGCCCACATACCATAATTCAATACTGATTCAAGACTAAACCCTCTAAACTAATAGTCCCCAGACCACACTTGGCAAATACTCAACTCTTCTCACTCCTGGGGATTGAAGTCTGTTCACTCTCATATGTTTCTATTGGAGCCCTCCGGGGGAATGAGGACTACAGGAATGTGGAAATATGAGCGTTAAGTCAGAGCACAGAGCCTGAGAGACGTGCAAGCTTGTAATTTGGTATAAATTCAGATAGACTCCATCTGATGGGAATTTGTAGGAGATGATATATGACCATCTTCACTCAAATGCATGAGATTCCACAAACTAACTGAGCATTTTTTTTTTCTTCTAGGTAAGAGGCGATGTACTGGAGAGATCCTGGCTAAAGCTGAACTGTTTCTCTTTTTCACGAGACTGCTGCAGAACTTTACTTTCCAGGCTCCTCCTGGCACTATGGTGGACATTACCCCTGTTATTGGGTTCACCAATGCTCCCTTAGCCCATAAAATGTGCGCTATCCAGCGTCATAATAACTAGGGAGTAAACCAGCTCGTAATGTGCTGGGTTTGTTTCAAGTTTTCAACATTTTCAGGATTAGCTGAGCCTAAGATTTTTGGGTTTTGCCATCTCGGAATAGTTGTTATACTCTGGGACCTATGTAGGCCCTAAAATATAATAATTGGAAGCACAGGGGAGGTGCGTAAAAATAAGACTGTTCATGCTCACCTTTTCTTACCTCTCTGGGACTCCACTGCAGCATACAGTCTTCTCCCATTTTCTGGCTTCCTGGGTGACACCAGAGGCCCCAGGTCATGGCTGAGGGTTGTGATTGGGCCTCAGCCTGTGTTAAAGCTGATGCCACACAGAAGAGGCTGGAAGACGCAAAGAAAGTGCACCAGGCACTGAGGCAGAGCCCAGGATTGGTGAAGAAATGAGTATGAGCTCTTTATTATTTTTCCACACTTTCCCTGAGCCTTCGCCTTTCATACTCTGTAGATACCCCAAGGGGATAATAATGGCACTTCCAGTTCAGGACAAACCTAAACTTGTGAGTGATCCTCATGAATATTTCCAAGACAAATTTGTCAAGGTTTGCCCATCCCAAATAAGTGGATGGGGGCCCTTGGGTGAAAAATTGAGGGTGGCCACCTCCCCAATAACAATATCATAGGCTTTGTGGAAGCAGTTCACAATGGAATTTTGTCTCTGGATCCTGAACACAGTGAGAATACTGGCAAACCTCACAGCTTGGTCACCATATTTCCTCTAGGTATAAGTGCTGAAATATGGGATATTAAAATGTTTATACTTTTGGAAGTTTGCTTAGACATTTTTCAAACTCTGATATCACGTCTGTCAAGTGCTGGAGGATACTGGAAGGTGACATCTCCCAGTTTATAATCCTGCTGTGAAGACTAGTCACATGAAGACTAATGGACAACTCCGGTGTCAAACCCATCACTCTAAGTTGCATCAGCTGCTAGGCCCAGCCAAAAACCTAGGGGCATAGACAAGGGCTGTGAGGTCCATACCTCTGTGTGCATGCTCTCTCAGCTCACTAGGGGCCACTGGTCCTACAGATCTGGCCAAGCGTGGGAATCCAGGAGAGACACAACCTTTGGTTGGTGGGTATTTGACACACAGACTGTACAAGAGCAGAATGCTACCTGGAGATTGAGAAGCCAGACTGAGTGCAGAATGAACACTGGCACCCAGAGAAGCCCAGAAGATGGTCTGAGTCTGAAGGGGTGTGCATTGGCAGCTCATTCCTGGTAGGCAGATGGCAGTGACTGCAATGAGGCTATGGTCACAGTAACAGCAGACAAACTCTGTGTGAGGTAAAGGGAGGACCCCCTTCCTGCAGAGGACAGGTGGCTGAAGGCCACAGGTGGAATACTTCATTTTTAATGCCACATCTTGTTCTTCGTTTCAAAGCACCAGTAAACTAAATGAAACTCCTAACCCAGTTGTCATTCCTGTGTCCATCCACCTTCACATTACATCTGTTCCTTCTCCTCACAGACTCCTCTCCTCAGAATAACTGACCACAATAAGCATTCTGTAGAACAAGCCAAAGACTTTGGTGGACTTTGCTCTCGCACAAGGCCCTGGTGGATTAGTTTAGAGATTAAAGTCACAGATTGTTAATCACAGTGTGTGCTAGTATAATGGTAAAGAACAATAAAAACAGTTCAAGTACATTAAAAAAGGTTAAAAACACTGAAAGGACATGGAAACACTGCAGAATGTTTCCCCCGCCCCCCTTTTATTAGTCATGGTCTAGCAGAACACTGCGTAAGCCTCACTTATTGTTCTGACCTCAACCTGGTGGCAATCCTGTGCTCTTTGAGTACCCAGTTCTATGTAATACATACTGCTGTCCTTCCTCATTCTGCTGCAGCAGTGAAGATTCCTCCACAGACGTAAAGTAAGTGCAGCTGAAGTTTTCAGGTTATTTATGTGCTGAAAAGAGGGGACTGTAAATATGTGTAAGAGAAGAGGGTCTTAGAAACTGTGTAAAGGAGGGGGCTTTAAACTACATGCTGTATGAGGAGAGGGGACTTTAATGGACATGCTATGTGTAATGAAGGGGGACTTTATGTACATGTGTGGGTAAGGGAGCTTTAATGTACATGATATGTGGGGGGCCTTTTATCTACATACTATATGTGGGTTTGTGGTCTTTAAAAAGGACCTCTTACTAGATCTGCAAATCCCAATGACATACATCATCTTTGACCCTCAGTATTTTTGTGTTTTGTTTATCCAGATCAGTTCAACCATTCCAAAGTTATAAGCCCTTTAAGCCTTGGACTCTGCAGACTTTGGTGACAGGTCCTTTGTAATCTACATTTGTTTAGTATAGGGGGCTTTAATTTACATTTTATGCGTGGGAGAGGGAGTCCATTAGAAAAAAGAACTTGGTTGCAAATATTATGTTCTGTATCAGGGTAAATATTTTGGGCTTAAAACATAGGGTAGAACACAGTCAGGGCTCCTAGGAACCTATCTTTAAAACATAGGTTCCTAGGAGCCCTAAGAGTATTCTACACTATGTTTTATAATTAGGAGCCCAAAGTGTGTTCTACACTATGTTTTATAGATAGTGTAGAACACTCTCAGGGCTCCTAGGTACCTATCTATAAAACGTAGTGTAGAACACACTTTGGGCTCCTAATTATAAAACATAGTGTAGAATACTCTTAGGACTCCTGAGAACCTATCTATCCAATTTCTAACTCTCTATTACAAACACAGCTAAAGTTATGGGAAAGTGACATTATTATACTCTAAGGTCTCTTCATACCCCAGTGTATAATAGGTGGAGGCCCAGGGGAGGTGTGTACAAAAAAAAAAAAAAAAAAATCATACCTAGTAGTTAAAAGATCATCATTTTTACATTGATTAGATCTTCCTGTAGCTGTCTTTTTTCCAAACTGAATAACAGCAAATGTGTTAATCTGTCTCTCTCCTCCAGTCCATCCATTCCCCTAATTATTTTGGTCACCCTTCTCTGCATACTCTCTATTTCAGTTATGCCCTTCTTGTATGCTGGGGCCCTAAATTGCGCACAATAGTCTAATAACTATTTTCTTGTCATGCCTCTTTTGATGCATCCCATAATTTTATTTGCCTTGGCGACAGCTGCCTGGCACTGGTCACTAAAGGTAAGTTTACTGTCCACCAAAATCCCCAAGTCTTTTTAAGCGGCAGTCTTGCCTAGTATTTTCCTATTAAGTACATAATCATACACTTTATTTCTTTAATGCCTCTGCACTTCTTCCTGGGTTATGCAGGTGACATATAATGTACAATATACCTTATCTCTACTCATGTCCCCAGTTATTGCATTTTCCTGTGAAAAAAACAGTAGAGAAGAAGGCATTTAATAGATTAGCCTTTTCCTTATCCTTCTCCACCATTACTCCTAGATTATTTTTGATATGTAGCACAGTCTCCATTTTAAATTTCTTGTTATTTATGTAATTGAAGAATATTTTGGGGCTATGAACCTCTCTGTCTCAATCTTTGCAGCCTTTATCTGTTGCAGGAAGTAGTGAAACTTTTACAATTAATCCCCTCTAGATTGAGACAGTACATGATCCTGAGAAAATTACGGAAAATATATTTAAAAAAATAAAAATAAATCAAAAATATGGCTTTGATGCAAATATGAGAGTCATTTAAAGTGTATTTTATAGAGTTGTTTATTAATGGGATGGCAGATATTACAAAAAAGGGAAAAAAAAAAGAAAATAACCTTAAAGGTAGTTTGTCACCAGAAAACTTTACATCAAACCAGCCTACATGGTACAGTTATTGGTTTGATATTGAGATTCCTGGTGACAGACTCCCTTTATAAGTGAGTTGGAAGCTACTAGAAAAACTGTGGGATGAGGAAGGTTGGGAAAGTAATCGCAAGTTACACTTATTTTAGTAGGTCTGCCTTAGTGAATTTGGCAAAACAAAAAAAGTAGCTCACTTTGACATAGTAAATTACTAGCAAGGATGAGAGAGTGCAGGAACAGATGAGAAAAAGGGCAAAAGTGGGCCTTTACATTGGTCATGTGAACAGCCCTATTCACATGTATTGATTTTAATGCAGCCATGAACATCATTCGTGTGAATAGAGTTTCAAGGGGTTAAGAAGGTAATTTCAGTTTAATGTATGGATACTTGGAAGTGGGTATACGTCATACTTTTTTGTCCCCCAAAAAACTATATAATGTTTAGGAGGAAAGAAAGAAAGAAAATTTGTAAAATTTAGATCTTTAGATTGCACTCTAATGGAATTATCATATAAAGCAAGTGTGATTATTAGATTCTAGAATATTCTGGATTGATGGTGAGTTTTATATATTGCATATATATGATAGCAAGGAAAATTACTACCATTTGAGGTGCTGAGCAAAGATATGGGTTAACATTAGGAGACATGATTGTATGTATTCAGCAGCAGTCGGTGAAAAAATCAAAAAGATTATGGGATGATCAATGTGATGGGTAAAAGTTATTAAGTCATTGTAAGGCTAAGGCCCCACGTTGCGGAAACGCAGCTTCTTTTGTTGCAGATTTTGTTCCGGTTTTTTGAGCCAAAGCCAAGAATGGCTACAAAAGGAATGGGAAATATATAGGAAGCTCTTATATTTCTACCTTCTGCTCCATCCACTCCTGGGTTTGGCTCAAAAAAACGCAACAAAATCTGCAACAAAAAAAGCTGCTGTTCCGCAACGTGGGGCCTTATAGCCTAAAAGTGGGAAAAGTACACAAAAAATGGAATGGGGATATTGGGCAGAACTTATTGTGGCATTACATGTAAGTGACACTAATTTATTTCTGCACAATGTATTTTTTTTTCACAGATTATATGCTTTTTTTTTTTTTTACACAAGATTGGGAAAATGAGCTCAAATGTTTGCACAAAATATGGAGCTCCAGGTGTAAGTAGGGCACATTTATCCTGGCGATGCCCAAATATTGGGAAGAAGTACTTCTCTTATGTCATTGTGGAACAGCTCCAACATGTTCAGGGCCAGAAAATGAATCCTTAAATATTTCTCCAAATAAGAAGACTTGGGTTCACCATACTTCATGGCTGGTCTGGACTCAGATAGGCCTAACAATAAATCATTAGGAAAAAAAAATACTCTTTGCGATAGGATAAGATGAACATTAAGATAAGATCAGATAGAAAAAATGTCTGGAAGGGAGAGTTATGTCATTTTATAAGTTCTAAAAAATATAAAATTTTGTGATTATATATAAAAAGTTTCCTTTTTTGTACCGCTCGTCCAAGGGAGTGGGGATGGGTGGGGTTATACACAATGAGGCAGATACACTAATAAATATACACAGATTTATGGCATAGTTTGCACCAAAAAGCAACGATTTTGGAAATTGCAGCATTTCCTCTGTGGGTATTTTTCTGCAATGTGTGGATGGAATTCGCTACGTGGGGCTTCAGCCTTAGACACATCTCCAACTTGTGTGAAAAGGGGAGTGGCCTATCAAGCATGGGGTATGGTGTCATAGAAAAGTGGCGTGGCCTGAGTTGCAACACTGCAGTCCAAAAATGTAGCAAGAACTTTTAGGATAACTAATAAGAGATTTAAAGTTACACTCAACAGTTTAAGAATATGATACCATTGCATCTCAAATTAGAATATCTGAAATGTTCATTCATTTCAGTAATTCAGTTCTAACTTTTAGACAGTATTAGTAAATCTACTGTTATGGAATTGACAAAGGAGCAGAACCGCTCCATACATAAATGACTGCCACAAGTCATAAGTAGAAGGATTAAAATATTTGATTATAAATTTTTTTAGTATCCAGTTGAGGTCATCTGAGAACCCATTTTCCCAATAGAAGTACCCTGTTTCCCCGAAAATAAGACAGCGTCTTATATTAATTTTTGCTCCCAAAGATGTGCTGTGTCTTATTTTCAGGGGATGTCTTATTTTTTTTTTCAATGAAGAAGAATTCATATTTATTGCTGAACAAAAAAATGAACATTTATTATATACGGTACTGTACAGTAGTTGTCATCACAAACCAGCATAACCAAACTGTGAATCCTATCAAGAATTTCTTACTACTACTGTACCATTATTTCCATGTACAACAATTAACAGTATGGTACATTTACCAATATTTATGGTACGAATAGAAAGTAAAATTTATTCAATGACAGTTATGTCATCATCTTCTAGGACATCATCATAACAATCCAAACCATTAATTTCCCTGCACACAGTATTATGTCCCATAGTGGCCCCTGCACACAGTATCATGTCCCATAGTGGCCCCTGCACACAGTATCATGCCCCATAGTGGCCCCTGCACACAGTATCATGTCCCATAGTGGCCCCTGCACACAGTATCATGCCCCATAGTGGCCCCTGCACACAGTATCATGTCCCATAGTGGCCCCTGCACACAGTATCATGCCCCATAGTGGCCCCTGCACACAGTATCATGTCCCATAGTGGCCCCTGCACACAGTATCATGCCCCATAGTGGCCCCTGCACACAGTATCATTCCCCATAGTGGCCCCTGCACACAGTATCATTCCCCATAGTGGCCCCTGCACACAGTATCATTCCCCATAGTGGCCCCTGCACACAGTATCATGCCCCATAGTGGCCCCTGCACACAGTATCATGTCCCATAGTGGCCCCTGCACACAGTATCATTCCCCATAGTGGCCCCTGCACACAGTAGTTTGCCCCATAGTGGCCCCTGCAAACAGTAGTTTGCCCCATAGTGGCCCCGCACTGAGTATTTTGCCTCATAGTGGCCCCTGCACACACTATTATATGTCCCATTGTGGACCACCCATGAACAATTATTATACTCTGGAGTCTTTTCAGACCCCAGAATATAATGATCGGAGACCCAGGGGAGGATAGAAACGTCTGTGACGTCACCAAACAGGCCCGAAGCCTGGAGAAGCGTAGGACAGGTAAGTACATTGTTTTTTATGTTCGCTCACCTCCCCTGGGCCTCCGATTATTATACTCCGGGGTCTTTTCAAAGACCCCGGAGTATAATGATAGCAGTGATTGTGGGGTTCGCCCGCGGCCTCACATATCGTATATACCGTATGTTCTGTTCGGGAACATACGTCTTACTTTCGGGGGATACCTTATATTAGGCAATTCTACGAAACCTCTCCTATGCCTTACTTTCGGGGGTGCCTTATTTTCGGGGAAACACGGTATTACTTTTTCTAATACTACTTTTTTTACATTTTTTTATTTAATATTACTTTTTCTCCACAAGATGTCTCACTACTATGATTTAGCACATTTTAATACTCCATTTTGTTTTTGTTTTTTTACTATTGGTATTATTAGGGATATTTTTAATTTATATTTATTTAGGTAAATACCCGACTGTATGTTTATAATTCTATACAGTATATTTACAATGTATATGCTTCTATATTTATTAGTTTCTGATGCCCTGTGGTTTTGGCATTAGTACCAATAATGTAGTGTCAATACAGTGCCGGCAGGGGCGTAACTTGAGGGGGTTCAGAGGGTGCAGTCGCAACAGGGCCCAGGAGCCTTAGGAGGGCCATAAGCACTGGCTCCAGTATTGAGATTGCAGCTTCCATCTGGCCCATAAACCAAGGAGACCCACAGATTTCTGAGAAATTGGTATTTGGTTGCTCGAAGATAGTCATGGGCAAAGTCACCGTGCAGCCCAATCCAAAAGCTCTATGACCAAGAGGAACAGGAGTGGAGACCATAGGCAGCCCTGTCTGTTACACTAAAGGGGTCAGACAATTAGGTATTGACTGAAACATGTCTATGGGTTTCTATAAAAACGTTTAACCTAGGATAGAAAACAGTCGGGGAAAACCTACTTTTCCATAAAAGCGCGGAGAAACGCCCAGCTGACACTATCAAATGCTTTAACTGCATCCAAGGAAAGTACCAAGTGGGAACTTCCTCACATGTGACACATTAGTAATAGTTTTAAAAAGTCTCTGAAAATGATTATGGCTCATGTTTTACCACTTCAGCGTCTGTCTTTTTTTTTTTTTTTACCTCCATTTTGTATCAGTTTGCAGTTACTTTGCAGCACTGGGGTCCTGGGTTTGAATCCAAGGGTAACATCTGCATGGAGTTTGTATGTTCTTCTGGTGCTTGCGTGGGTTTCTTGCCATTACTACTATACTACTGATAGGTAAATTTGCTTCCCATAAAAGCAACTAGATGTTGGGGAGGAGCACCTATAAGACATCCGCTAACTCCCCTTCTCCATGACACTCCACAGTTGTCATTGTCATGTTCATGTTACAGCTGTTTTCCTTTTTTTTTTTTTTTCCCAAAAATTTCAATATGCAATTTCAATGGACTGAATAGGACATGTTCTATATTAAAAAAAAAAAAAAAAAAAAAAAATTTTTACTCCTAGGCCAGTGACAGTGACAAGGGGACATCCTCTACATCTGGAGGATAGAAAGTTTGACCGGCAACATAGAAGGGGATTCTTTACAGTAAGAACAACAAGGCTATGGACCTTACTGCCCCAGGAAGTGGTGATGGTGGATTCATTGAACAAGTTCAAAGAGGGCTTGGATGGCTTTCTTGAACAGAACAATATTACGGGTTATGGGTTCTAGATTTTAAGGACAAGTTGATCCAGAATATTATACTGATTGCCACATTGGAGTCAGGAAGGAATTTTTTTACCTCATGGGGTTGTTTGCCTTCCTCGATCAACACTGTAGGGTTATAGGTTGGACTTGATGGACTGGTGTCTTCATCCAACCTCATCTATTATGTAACTGTAACAGTTACACAGATCCGTTAAAATAAAAATTGATGTGTACATGATCCCATAGGAAAGCTTTGATTCTAATGCTAGCTCCAAGTTCCATCGTACTGAGATGACAAAAACAGTCATGTGCAAGTACCCATAGTTCCCTGGCATGACACCACGTTGGTCAGAAAATACAGTGGATTCCATAACTATTACCAATCTATTAGCTAAAACTCTGGCCAAAAGCTTGTTTTGGGAAGACTGAATTACTGCAATCTCACACTCTTGAAGTTTTAGGCTGAGTTCCCACGTTGCAGAAACGCAGTTTTTTTGTTGTTGCAGATTTTACTGCATTTTTTTTTTTGAGTGAAAACCAAGAGCAACTACAAAAGGGATGGAAAATATTTAGGAGGTTCTTATACTTCTACCTTCTGCTAAATCCACTCCTGACCCCTGGCTCAAAAAATTTGCCAAATCTGCAACAGAAAAAGATGTGTTTCCACACCATGGAGCCTCAGCCTTATAGGGGAATAAAAAACAAAACAAAACACAATTCTCCCTCCCCCAATACTGGGAGGTTAATTGTTTGTAAACATTCTACCACCTCCGAGTTAGAATAGTTCCTCCTCAGAAGTATAAACTTTTATAATAAAAAAAATGGTTAAATAATTAGACATATTATGGAATGGAATGCAGGGATCTTAATCTGACTACAAGAACTATTAGCTATCTTTTAAGCTGGAGACAAACATTGAATTTTTTTTGCCTTTTTTTTTTTTTTTTTGTTGCAGATTTTGCTTCAGATGTTTTTAGCCAAAACCTGTGGCTTTATATTTCCCATTCCTCTTGACTCCTTTCTTGAATTGTTGTTGTTGAATTGTTTCCCAATGTCTGTCTCTAGCCTTAAATTTATTTTCCTGTTAAGATGGGATTTTTTTGTAAATGCCTCCTATACCACTTGCATTGAGGCAGTATTTTCATTATTTAAAAAAAAAGAAGGGCAAAACTTTGATAATCCCTTCCATCTCAGGTTCAGACGAGTTGACTCTCCGATTCATTTCAGTCTGAACTTGTTCAGATAGAAGTGGAAGTGAAATTATTATACTCTGGGGTCTCTTCAGATGTCATGACGCTTGATGCACCCCATGTGACCGAGGTCACTGCTGAGGCATATGATTGGGCCTCATGGGTAACATGAGGCATGCTGAGTGTCATGAGGTTATGATGCTTCGGCGCGTCCCATGTTACCATTGAGGCCCAATCACAGGCCTCAGCAGTGACTCCCAGCTAGAGGAGTCTAGAAAAGGACTGACAGAGAGCACTGGACGCCACAAGGAAGACCAGAAGAGGTAAGGGAAGGAGAGTATAAATGTTTTTTTTATTTTTTAGACAACCCCTGGGCCTCTACCTTTTATATTCTGGGGTCTGAAGAGATCCCAAGTATAATTATTTCACTTTCAGTTCACAGGTGACAAACGCCAAAAGTTTTATGTTCGGACAAACACAAAACTTTTGGAAAATTCTGGTTGAGTCCTGTTTGATCCAAAAAAAATTCACTCACCTTTGCTTGCAATCTATGACCTTAATTCCACCACAATTGGGGCAATTAAGGTTGTAAGATTGGTAGGACACAATTTCAAGTTAGAGAATCATAAGTTCATTTATCAAAGTTAAACTTTATGCAGTTCTGAATGAAAAGAGAATATTCGGTTGATTTTCTTTGGAGTTCTTCATAATATATTCAACATTTCATTGACCTTGCAGGGTTCCTCTGGATTGTTTAGCTGGAAGACATTGGCTTGAAGGACTTTAGCTTGGAGGATGTTGGCATGAATCATGGCATGGAGGACATTTGCTTGGAGGATGTTGACCTGAATGATGTTGGCATGAAGGACATTGATTTGGAAGACATAAACTTTGAAGACACTGATTAAGAGGATATTGGGTAACAGGATGTTGTCTTTTGAGGCGTTATCTTTTTATAACATATCTTTTTTAAAATATCCTCAAAAGATGTGTCCTTTCTTCTCTTTTCTTTTCTTTCTGATGTGATACAATTTGACCAGGTTTGTACTTCTAAGAAATCATTGGGTCACCAGACCAACTAGAAAATTTACCTTTTTTTCCCAGCGTTGTCAGGAAAACCTACAGTTTGTAGGTCATCACAAGAGGTTCTGAATATATAGACAACAAATACACTTGGTGAATTGTGGGCTTATATGTGAATATGTGTTCAGGATACAATTTGATAAGATAATTGGATCTTGTTCATGGTATCAGTCCTTTACCTTTGCAAATGTTGTTTTACCACAAATATACTCAGTTCAATTTTCAGTGTAGGCGACACTTATGTTATACGAGGTACAGCACATATTTTATGGGGCCATGGCCCAATTGTTAATCCTACAACAGGAGTGAGATCAAGTGTTGCCCCAGGAGGAGCCTTGAAGGTAAAGTTCTGCAGTAGTCTTGTGAAGAACATGAAAAGTTCCATTTTGGCCAAGTTCTCTCCAGGACAACTTCTCTTACCTACAGCAATGAAATATGAGGTAAAGGATAAAAAAGTTTGCATTTGTTCCTAAAAAAAAAAATCACAAGACATTGTATAATGCATCTCCAACCTGGGTTGACTTACTGTTACCCTGTATTGTAACCATACATCCTGTATGGAAGTTAGTTACATAGACATGATCCTGTCTACACAAGACAGCAAACTCTGGACTAGTGATCACATGGCCCAACTTCCCATAATGAAAGAATTTAAAATCTATGGATCTGGGATCTGGGATGAAACTAACTACAGACGTGGACAAAATTGTTGGTACCCCTCGTTTAATGAAAGAAAAACCCACAATGGTCACAGAAATAACTTGAATCTGACAAAACTGGAATTTGCCAAACTACATGTTGACAAGCCACAAAGCTTCTGGGAGAATGTCCTATCGACAGATGAGACAAAAATCGAATTTTTTGGCAAGGCACATCAGCTCTATGTTCACAGATGGAAAAACTTAAGCATATCTTGAAAAGAACACTGTCCCTACTGTGAAACATGGAGGAGGCTCTGTTATGTTCTGGGAATGCTTTGCTGCATCTGGCACAGGGTGTCTTGAATCTGTGCAGTGTACAATGAAATCTCAAGACTATCAAGGGATTCTAGAGAGAAATGTGCTGCCCAGTGACAGAAAGCTTGGTCTCAGTCGCTGGTCATGGGTCTTGCAACAGGATAATGATCCAAAACACACAGCTAAAAACACCCAAGAATGGCTAAGAAGAAAACATTGGACTATTCTGAAGTGGCCTTCTATGAGCCCTGACTAAATCCTATTGAGCATTTTTGGAAGGAGCTGAAACATGACGTCTGGAAAAGGCACCCTTCAAACCTGAAACAACTGGAGCAGTTTGCTCATGAGGAGTGGCCAAAATACCTGTTGAGGTGCAGAAGTCTCATTGACAGTTACAAGAATCGTTTGATTGCAGGGATTGCCTCAAAAGGTTGTGCAACAAAATATTAAGTTAAGGGAACCATCATTTCTGTCCAGGCCTGTTTCATGAGGTTTCTTTTAAAAAAAAAAATTCTGTTGAAGCCTGGTTGAAAAGCAATGTCTGACTTTCATTTGTTCATTTTCATAGAATTTTTTATATATTATTACTTTTGTCAGATTCATGTTATTTCTGTTACCATTGTGGGTTTTTCTTTCATTAAACGAGGGGTACCAACAATTTTGTCCACGTGTGTATATAACTAAAATATTGCTTGAGAGTTAGAAATATATGTCCAAGAAAAAAAAATTGGGAAGTCCTTAAGGGAGCCCCATTCCCAACAGGTCACGTCAAAACTGTTGTCAAAATATTCTCTCAATGAACCTGATGTTTTTGTAGACATCTTGTGGTTGGCCCTGATAAATCACAATACATGGGAACCATATTCATTGCTATTCTTAGATAAGTCTATTTTATTTACATTTGGGGTGAATAAAAATCAAGGGGTGCTCCAAATGACTCTGATCCCTTCATGGCCATTTGCTAAGATAGTTGGGCTGAATTTTGATGTGGTGGGATCATAGTGGCTAATTATTATAAGTACAAAATGATGGGGAACTAAATAGACCACATACTTGTGAGACTTGCTGAAGATGACTCCTGGTCATTATCACACCATAGTTTCTGGTGTCCATATCATTGATAAAATTGGGGTATAACCTCCTTCTTACCCTTATAATTTGTATATTCATATTTTGATACGATGTCATTGATCTCCGTTTTGTAAGCTGATAATGAGGACTACTCACCAGTTGAGAATGGTATGAACGCTTCTTTCCTCACAAAATTTCCACTGGAATCCAAAAAGTGTTCTGGGTAAAACTCATCAGGTTTTACAAAATGATCCTTGTCATAGAGTACGGAGGCCAGCAAAGGGATCACATGTATGCCCTGGAGGATTCAACATTTGCATTAAGTCATATTTACAATATTAATCTAATTCATTAGTTTTGACTTTTGACAGTATGTTCACAAAGCCATTTGGAACCCCCATCAGCATTCCCAGGAGATACAGTATGATGGGAAGCAAAGTGCCGCATGCAACTTTATTTTTGCCATTAAAACCACAACAGATCACGCCATTGGTGGTATACGAACTGAAACCATGAAGGAAGTGGGAACAGATCCTAGAAGGCTCACATAAATACGTATACTTGTTCTTACACTGTAAAGTTTCATCCAGATGCCAGTAGTTTTCTACAGGCCGAAAAAATCTGCTTCAGGGATTAGTAAAGTTTTTTTGACCCATTTTTATACAATGCACTTTTTCAAGTTTTTTTGACACTTTTTTTGTTGCTTTTGTCTAGCACACTGTATGGACCTGGAAATATGCTTTAAAAAAAAAAACAAAAAAACGCTAGCATTTTTTGATGAGGTTTTTTGAAAAAAAAAAAAAAAAACGCATCAAAAACTGTGAAAAAAACACTTCACCTTTTTTTTATTTTGATGGATTTTTCAAGGTGGAATCCAGCTGAAGATATGTCATGTTGCTTTTTCTATGCTCCAGCTGAAAAAAATCAGCAAGAGGAAAAAAATCTGCTACTTACTCCCATTGAAATGAATGGGAGGTGTTTTTTGAGGCAGATTTTGAGGTGGATTCCGATGCAAAATCATCCTGCAAAAAAGTCTGTGTGAACTTACCCTAACTTTTTTTTTTTTGTTGTTTTGATAATTTTATTTTTTTGTTTAAATAAATGTTGGGAGGAAAGGTTAACATAAAAAAAATATTTTTATTAAGGGGAGGGACAATTTTTAATGCGAAAACTGTCTGTGAAGTTTCCCCTTAGCTGTGCTCATATGGAGCTTTGCTATTGGGTGTCTATACACACATTGGGGAAAGGGGGATTTATTTTCTACCTTTGCCAGAGAACTGGCATAAAAAGTCACTGGCTGTCAGTGACAAATTGGAAGATTATCATAGCATAAACAAAGGAGATTTCTGAGGACCAAAGAAGAAGAGTTGTTGATGCTCATCAGGGTGGAAAAGGTTACAAAACCATCTATAAAGCATTTGGATAGTATCAATTCTATACATAATTGACCAAGTGTGAAATTTTTTAATCACTATATAAATGTGGTATCATGATCATACTGACCTGCAGAATATAATTAATATGTTATTTATACTATGTTATTTGAATGAAAAACAAAATCCACAAGAAAATGGCCCCAACATTTTCTTTTTCAGTTCCATCCCATGATACAAATTTTATTAGTGTTTTTGGGAACACTCCTGCTGTAAGTCACAATGTTACTTCTTACTTACTTTGGGCAGGAAATATCCCCTGAAGGTCACATCTTGAGTGGTAGCATGGGGCAGGTTAGTTGGAAGAATATTTCCAAATCGCTGACTCTCATGGATGACGGCGTCAGTATATGGCATCTCTTTCCGATGAATCGCTTGAGGTTTAGCTGACCCAATAACTTTTTCAATCTCACTTTGGACCTTTTCTATTTCCAGAACAACATAAACCCATATGTAATAAAAAAAAAAAAACTTAAATAATACTATGGTTAGAATTCTTGCCATCACAAATTGCTCACAATTTTTACTTCCATAGAGATAAATTCATATTGACTGTCATGATAACCTACACACTTGCTGTAACCAAAAATCATCTTAGAGTACAGTAAGTGCTCACACAAATGGGGTCCTGAAATGGGATTTATTTGACCATAGCGATAATTGACCAAAGAATACGCTTTTACAAAAAAAAAAAAAAATGTGCATTTAAAGTGTAACTAATCTTTCAAACATCTTGATTGTCTGGTGGAATTTGTGTCCTTAATAAATATTGTACTATACTTATTAATGGGTTTTGGCTCTTTTTTGTGAAATCCTGAAAATATAGTCAGGATTGGGAGTAGCTGCAGCTGCATATAAATATGCCAATCCTCAATGTGTTTTCAACTGGCTATATCCAGTGGTGGGATGCGGCTGGTTCTCCCCAATTCTGCTGGTCCAGTTATTTAAATGACTACAGAGGAGCCACTACCCTTATTTTGTTGCTGGTAGAGCAGGAAACCATAGGCTTCCTGCTTTACCACTCTATGAATTATAGGCCGCAGGCCAAATAAGGTCTGCGTCCTACAAGTTGCAGGGATTGAAGCAGCTTCCTCCGCTCAGACTAGAGGCTCCGTTCACAAGACCCAGTTGTTCATACACCAGACTATAATTTCCCCCAGTGATGCTCCTCACAGCAGCAGTTAGAGGAATCATACCAGTCATGTTTTGTAGCATAATACTTATGTGCAGAGATAAGGGTTCAAATGAAGAGGTGGGGGGGCTCAGTCAGTCCTGTCCTGTTTTCTCTTCTCCTTGCTAAGTAAAAGATGGCGGCGCCCATGGCGCCTGCGCACCTTGGATGCCGCAGTCGCGTTTAACCATGGCATCTGAAATGTGTCGGGACCGATCACAGCCTTTAGCTGTATTATACAGCCAGCATTCGCTGTCACTGGAAAGAGCTCAGCTCCTGAGCCCTCTCCATGCATCCACATACGACCAAGACATACTATTACGTCCTTGGTCTTTTAGGGGTTAAAGGGGTTTTCCCAAGAATGTAACTATAGTTAAGCTTTTAGATAATTAAAAGTTAAACATTTATTTTAAATTTAAAAGTAGAGATGGGCGAACCTCTCATTTGGGGTTTTGGTTGTTCGGGACAATGTTTTTGAAACACACCTTAAATTGGCTTAAAATATAGCGTAACACACTCCTAGAGACCTAACTATAAAACATAGTATAGAATACTGTCAGGGCTCCTAGGAACCTATCTATAAAACATAGTGTAGAACACTCTTAGGGCTCCTATGAACCTATAAACTGATAGGGAATGTAGATTGTGAGCCCTATATGGGACAGTGACCACAATGTCTGTAAAGCGCTGCGGAATATGATGGCGCTATATAAGTAAGCTAAATAAATAAATAATAACAATCTAGAAAACATAGGTTTCTAGGAGCCCAAAGAGTCTTCTACACTATCTATAAAACATAGTGTAGAAGACTCTTAGGTCTCCTAGAAACCTATCTATAAAACATAGTGTAGAAAACTCTTAGGGCTCCTAGGAACCAATCTATAAAACATCATGTAGAACACTTCAGACTAGAAAATTACAACAAGATATTGCGTACCAATCAAAACTTATTTTTAAACTAGGAGAGTCACCCACTAATATCTGGACGCATTAAAATATGAACTTTATTAAATATTAATTAAAATACTAAACTGGGAAACACTACAACATAAATAATAGAAAGCTAGGATAGCCTAATTGTTAGGTAACCCTTTCCACCCCATATAATTATAGGAGCAAAAATTGGACTGCTAAATCATAAGGTTCCTTTAGCTTGAAAAAGCACTGCCTAGCGTCCATAGTGTTATAATACCCAACACTTTTAAGCTACCTCTAGAATTAACTTGTCAAAACGATTAGTGTTTACTAAAATATCCTCTATTAGGTGATTAACGTATATTATAATGTCCTACCAGCATACTTTCTCACCCAATGACTATTTTTATATTGTTAGTATCCTACTAACACAACCATATCACAGCAATTAGCTTTAACCGTGATATCATACTGACACACCTAACGAGTTTCCTATGTCGGAATATACACCGATACCGACACATTCATCAGAGGTACGTGTCTATATTTCAAAGAGCCACTAAGGTAAGTATGTTATAGTACTGTTTTGTAGGCATATCACTCTTTCCAAACATACAATCCCGTTCCCCCATCGGCACTAATGTTTGGCCGCACGGAGCAGCGGAGTTGGCGGTCTCAAATACATTTTGTTACGCCCACTTACATTAACCCAGCCAATGAGGACAGTCTCCACTCGTAGCTGATCTATGGGGAACTCCCCTCGACCGGGACCAACCCCAATGCGCATGCGTGACAAAAGACCAATCACGGAGGCCCTCCAAACAGACCCCGCCTCTACCAGCCCCGCCCATCTGAACGGAGAGTAAACACATCTCCCCTTACTAAATATAGGAGATAAAAATCAAAAGGAATCATTTTAGCACACTAAATACCCCTGGATCCAATACATAATGGTCAAAATGAACACTGAAAGCTTCCATTCAGAGATATATATAATCATTAGAACCAATGGTACCACTGCCTCCATTGATGTCAAGCTGATACCAGAAGTTGCCAATACAATGCCAATACAGTCTTAAGATACAGCAACTACCATCTCAAATAAATGATGCATATGAAATTGCATCATTTAAGCCCCAGGGTTTGACTGTTTTCAGCACAAAAGTCCAACGGGCCTCACATTGAAGGAGCTTTTGATCAAGATTGCCCCCTCTGGGAGAAGGAATGATTTGTTCAATGCCCTGGAATTTAATATGAACGGGATCACCTTCATGATGGGCCCATATATGACGCGCTACCGTGGTGTCATCCTGACAGATTATGTTGTTTACATGTTCCCTCATCCTCCTGCGGAATTCCCTCATCGTTTTACCGACGCATTGAATCCCGCAGGAGCATGTGATGAGATACACCACACCAGCCGTTTTACTCTTAGGGCTCCTAGGAACCGATCTATAATATAATAGTGTAAAATACTCTTAGGGCTCCCCCCTTCTGTTATCTCTCTTGTGCCTCCTCACGGCATCTGGTACATTTTTGTGACATCTGGCACTCTTCTGTGACGTCATCGGCCTGGGGGGGGGGGAATCACAGCTGAAGCCTGTGATTGGGCCACCAACAGTCACATGGCCATTCCGAGCACCATGACGATGCTCGGCATGCCCAGGTCACTGCTGAAGCCCAATCAGACCTCAGTGATAAACCAGGGCCGATGACATCACAGAAGAGCAAGGAGGCCCACAGAGGTAACGGTAGGTGTGTTTGAGTGTTTTGTTTTGTTTTTTTTGTCACTTCCCCTGGGCCTCTACCCCAGAGTATAATGCAACAGCCATTTTAGTTCACCTGAGGCGAATCTCCATTTGTTCAGTTTTGTAAAAACATTTGGAATATTCGGGACGAACCCGGCTCGTTATGAACCAATTCGCCAATCTCAAGTCATATCCATTGGCAACTGATTAAGACATCAGACTGTCAACCCTGTGATGGTTAGAGAAAATCTTTAAAACTCTGCAAAATTATTTATTGGCAAAAATGTTTAACTTTCAATTGTCTCAATATATATATATGATTAAGCTAATAGGAAAACCCCTTTTAAGCAAAAATTCAAGCAAAAGTAAGGATGGGCACATCTGTATATATATTATATATTGCATAAAATACATAAAAGCAACTCTCTTACTTTGGATTTCTGGATATTTTATCATCAGCAGGAGACCCCATCTTAGGGTGGTTGCGGTTGTCTCCGTTCCAGCACCAAAGAGGCCTGTAAAAAGCATTGTTAGGTTTTCATTGGTGAAGTACAACTTAGGGTTTTCCTAAAAGATAAAAATAAACCAAGAAGATTAAATATATTGTATCAGATACAATATAGTATTGTAATATGGTATTGTAACAAGACAGAATGTCCTTATGTAATAAACAAATGCAGAAACCTGTTTTCCATCTATCTTCTTCTCTGAGACTAGATTCACATGACTGTGGTGTAAAACGGCCATGAAAAACGTCTATTTTTCACCACTATATTGCACATGAGTGGCACCTGTTTTCACAGATCCCCCATACATTTCAGTCTATGGAGAGATCCATGAAAAAGATCAAATATAGGACATGACCTATATTTTGATGGTCCGTGACAATGGACTGTCAAAATAATGATCATGTGAATAGCCCCCAGTCATTGAAATTATTGCTGTTTTGTGACGTCTGTTGCAAGAACTGGAGTCACATGGCCATAATTCACTGTTGTGTGACTGTAGCCTTAGAGGGTGTTTCTGCAGGATCTGTGATGGAGGAAGCCTTGAATGACGATGTGAGCATTGGAGAGGAACAGATGTAGCAAAGCTGAATTTGTAAGTTTACAGGGTCTTTCAGATGTAGCAGGGCTAAAATTGTAATTTAATAGTGCACTAGGGTTACTTATTGAGACATACCTTGAATCTGTTGGGATGCTATGTGAAATCTGTAACAAGGTCCCTAGCTAAAAATGGTGTCCTCTTATGTAGGAGAGGAATTATTGGGCAATAGGGGCCAGGTGTAACTGCTACCTCTGTATTCTCTCTACCTACAACCCTAAAGACAATGTAAATATACCTAAAGTTGTACGTAAAAACACTATTGGGCACATTTATCAATCCAAGTCCAACACTTTTCTGTCTACATTTGCACCAAAATTCATAGAGCACAGCATTTACGACATATTTATATTTAAAAATACGACAGGCTCGACACTTTTGAACAATGTGCCCCAGAATGGACAAGGTTTAGAAGTGTCTAAATTGACGACACATTTATGAAACAGAAAGGAATGAATATGGCACAGATTTCCTGTGCAAAGTAGCCCAAGTTTAAAATGGTGTAAAGAATTTACAATAATTTACTTTGTGCGCCAAAAATTCCTTTCGTGCGCCACATATTTGTCTCAATAAGCGAGAAATGATTTGTGCCTGCTTATGTTATACCAAGAATTGTAGGGTCTTTGATGATGCGTGCACCAAATATTTGTTCCTTACAGCCTGCAAGTTAAGATTTTTGTTTTCAGATTTTGTCTCCATTTTTGCGCCAAATATTCATCTCATGGTGAGCCAGAATTTTGGAGCTTCTAGAAACCATCCATATTTATGAAGGTCCGTACAACAGATTCATAAATATATCTAAAACTATGAATGGGATTTGTAGTTAAAGACAGTGCAAAAATAGACAGTATATCTACGTGTATCAGCCTTTTAGTACCTCTTGTTGTTTCACCAGGAACGCATCAATAAAATTCCTCTGGACATTGACATCCAATTCTTTCTTCTGGTTGGTGAAGGTCTCTTAGACAAAGGCATGCATTTCCTCCACATTCCTTGTGACCGTTTGTTCGATGTCTGAACACCATCTCATCATAGTTGGATATGCATTATACAGCTTCAGTGCAAAACAAATAAGAGACTACAGATACATTGATTTTTTTTTTTTATTATTAATCTGCTTCCTAAAATACAATATTAATCACATTTCTAAGTCGTAATGACATATTTCATATCATTTTGCTGCTGTAGATTCTAATTCCCATACATGGCTGTACAGTAGATTCAACAGTAGAGATGGGCGAACCACCCAAGATTCACTTTTGTTTCGCGTTCGGGTGGCTCAGGTCCCTGATTGGTTTTGGATCATTCAAATTCGGAAAGAACCAGAAGTAAAATTATTATACTCTGGGATCTATTCAGTATTATAGGTGGAGGCCGAGGGAGGTGTAAAAAATAATTTTTTGGGCCTCCTCGCTGCGTCCAGTGCTCTCTCTGTCTCCTCAATGACATCATGCGCCTGGGGTCATTGCTGAGGCATGTGATTGGGCCATGACCCTTGGCAAGCCCCTGTGGATCACAAACCTCAGTGATGGGATGCATAATGTCACCAGGAGAATGCCGGATGCCACAAGGAGGCCCAAGAGATGAGGGAAGTTGAGTATACATGGGCCTGCTTCTATTATACTCTGGGGTCTGAAGATAAAATAAATAAATACCAGCCAGGCCAATGATTTTCCGACTAGATAATCTAATTTGCACATGTTATGCCATCCAGTTTATTCTCATGTTATATTGTCCTGTTTACCCCCGGCAAAGTACTGTTGTTAGGTAGTGTTATGGAGTCAAGCTGCTCACCATAGCCTTTGATCCTCCCATTAATCTGATACTTTCAGTAACAATCTTCAATAGCTTCACAAGTGTGGGGTCTTCATAGTCAAAGCGGTTACTCAGTAGGATGGAGACCATTATGTTGGATACGGCGGCATTCAGAATCATGGTGTTATCAAAGGGCTCACCTGGTATAATAACACAAAGCTCATACAATATAGCATTTACATGATATTAAAATGTGTGAATTCTCTCAATATATAAAATACCTCATGTTCTCATGTATGCAGTAAGTGGCCATTATATTCATAGCCAATAGCCAAATATGCAACCTCCAGAAAAGCTGATAGCCAAATGACATTGCACTTTCCTAGCACTGCTGTCATGTCAGTCAATAGCAGCTATCTGAAGGTGCAGGGGGATACTTATCTCAGTACTTGAGCCTAGGTGTGACTGCTATCTCTGTATCAATATAATCATACCCCTGCCCCTTCTGGTAACTACTGTAAGCCCCGCGGAGGTGCCCTGGACAGACATTTCTTGTGTATATCTTGTGTATACCTGTTTTATTTGATGTGCCATTTGTGCATGGTCTGTCACTTCTTCACCTCTGATAGAGATCCTATAATGCAGGCTAAGTTTCTCACGATGCCTCTGAATTTGTAGAGACAGAGGGGCAAAGTCTCATCACACTACACTTTCTCTGCTCTGACTCCTATAAGAGTAGCACATTATAGAATTTATGGTCTCTAACTCACACTGCAGGGTCCTCGTATACCCTATACTATGTGAAACAACTTTCGTCTATCTCCCCTGCCTCCTGGTTTCTCCTTGTCAGTTCATACAAGCAGGTGGAGCAGTGAGAAGCTACATCTTATATAATACTGTACACTGAAACTCTGCACACATCAGATAGCACAGACAGGCAGTGTGAGTCAAGGATATTTTATTATTGTTCACTCAGCTCTTATATTACTACTCTCTGTCTCGCTTGGGCAAAAATGATATTTTCTGCAACAATGGAGAGACATACAGCAGAAAAAGGAGACTGAAGATGGGAGGTGTCCCAGATCGGTCATGAGGGATTTGATAAATACTGTATGTAATAAAGTAATTTCCTGCACACAGTAGAGACTGAACCCGTGTCTACACAGGAGATCCCACATCGAGCTGACAATTAGACTTGTGATCACATGACCCAATTTCCAATAATGTAAGTGTCCCTTTTATCATGTTTGCAACATGTACAGTTGATGTCAGGACTTTATACATGGCGCCCATTCAAGAGATGTGTGGTAGCCATAGCCACTGAGTTTACAGTGTCAGTGATCATAACCCTGAAGAATGACTTCAGATAGGTAGACTAAGGTAGTTGAAGAGTGTCAGGGCAAAGGTGCCAGGATCTGGGGACAGCTGAGAGTCTATTGAAGACTCCAAGGCCTGTCATTACTGTTCAGCCTGTAATAGAAGTCAATGGATTTTACAATATACTGCAATACATTAGTATTGCAGTATATTGTATGGTTGTTCAGACAAAAAAAATGTGTGTGTATACAGTATATATACAGTACAGACCAAAAGTTTGGACACACCTTCTCTTTCCAAGAGTTTTCTGTATTTTCATGACTATAAAAATTGTAGATTCACACTGAAGGCATCAAAACTATGAATTAACACATGTGGAATTATATACTTAACAAAAAAGTGTGAAACAACTGAAAATATGTCTTATATTCTAGGTTCTTCAAAGTAGCCACCTTTTGCTTTGATTACTGTTTTGCACACTCTTGGCATTCTCTTGATGAGCTTCAAGAGGTAGTCACCTGAAATGGTCTTCCAACAGTCTTGAAGGAGTTCCCAGAGATGCTTAGCACTTGTTGGCCCTTTTGCCTTCGCTGCGGTCCAGCTCACCCCAAAACATCTGGATTGGGTTCAGGTCTGGTGACTGTGGAGGCCAGGTCATCTGGCGTAGCACCCCATCATTCTCCTTCTTGGTCAACTAGCCCTTACACAGTCTGGAGGTGTGTTTGGGGTCATTGTCCTGTTGAAAAATAAATGATGGTCCAACTAAACGCAAACCGGATGGAATAGCATGCCGCTGCAAGATGCTGTGGTAACCATGCTGGTTCAGTATTCCTTCAATTTTGAATAAATCCCCAAAAGTGTCACCAGCAAAGCACCCCCACACCATCACACCTCCTCCTCCATGCTTCACGGTGGGAACTAGGCATGTAGAGTCCATTTGTTCACCTTTTCTGCGTCGCACAAAGACACGGTGGTTGGAACCCAAGATCTCATATTTAGTCATCAGTCCAAAGCACAGATTTCCACAGGTCTAATGTCCATTCCTTGTGTTCTTTAGCCCAAACAAGTCTCTTGTGCTTGTTGCCTGTCCTTAGCAGTGGTTTCCTAGCAGCTATTTTACCATGAAGGCCTGCTGCACACAGTCTCCTCTTAACAGCTGTTTTAGAGATGTGTCTGCTGCTAGAACTCTGTTTGGCATTGATCTGGTCTCTAATCTGAGCTGCTGTTAACCTGCGATTTCTGAGGCTGGTGACTCGGATGAACTTATCCTCCGCAGCAGAGGTGACTCTTGGTCTTCCTTTCCTGGGGCGGTCCTCATGTGAGCCAGTTTCTTTGTAGCGCTTGATGGTTTTGGCCACTGCACTTGGGGACACTTTCAAAGTTTTCCCAATTTTTCGGACTGACTGACCTTCATTTCTTAAAGTAATGATGGCCACTCGTTTTTCTTTACTTAGCTGCTTTTTTCTTGCCATAATACAAATTCTAACACTCCATTCAGTAGGACTATAAGCTGTGTATCCACCTGACTTCTGAACAACACAACTGATGGTCCCAACCCCATTTATAAGGCAAGAAATCCCACTTATTAAACTGACAGGGCACACCTGTGAAGTGAAGACCATTTCAGGTGACTACCTCTTGAAGATCATCAAGAGAATGCCAAGAGTGTGCAAAGCAGTAATCAAAGCAAAAGGTGGCTACTTTCAAGAACCTAGAATATAAGACATACAGTAGTTTCAGTTGTTTCACACTTTTTTGTTAAGTATATCATTACACATGTGTTAATTCATAGTTTTGATGCCTTCAGTGTGAATCTACAATTTTTATAGTCATGAAAATACAGAAAACTCTTGGAATGAGAAGGTGTGTCCAAACTTTTGGTCTGTACTGTATGTGTGTGTGTGTGTATGACAAATGAAAAGTGATCCTTAGCTGGATGGTGTAACTTATGGATCATATCTTCTGGTGGGCCCATTGTAACCAGTCCTACTTTAGCTACTCCTACTAATTATAGTAACTGTTAATTCCATTCAAGAAGGAACACACTCAAAGTATAATGGAACCATTCACCAACCTTTGTAAGATCTGAACCTCTCTACCAAAAAATTACTTTCTTCAGAAATTTTGTTTTCGATGGCTTCCTTCCCCATTCCAAAATCTCGAAGTGTTGACAGAGTAAACCGTCTCATCACTCTCCATTCCTCATCACCAGAAAAAATAAGTCCTGTGGATGTTCCATAATGAGGGAAAAATAATAAAAATACAAAATGGTGAGAAACTCATATTAGAAGATTATTTGAGAGAGCCTTGTAGATCAAAAATAGTGAAAATTCCTCATAGATAGGAAAATTCGGAAATGATTAACTAACTAAAGACTTGTCATGGTAAAAATTTTTTGAAGAAAGTCACAGTTACTTGTTTATGTAAACAAACAGGCTGATAAAGAGATAAGGAGGAGGAGGAGAGACACCTGATAATTGGAAAAGGAATTATATTACAAATTTTCTTATATTCACATGTACTATTCATTTATGAAAAGTTTTTTTATAACTGGAGGTACACTTTAAGCCTTACCCTTTTCCCAAGCTTTTTGACCTTATCAATGCACCCAATAGGGAATAAAGAGGGCTAAATAAAAAAAGTGTGCCTCCAGGAAATATATAGAAGTAGAATATGGGAGACTTTTGCATAAAAAAAATTACCGGACATCACTATTTTCCCACACCTCCCCTGGGCCTATGAATATTATAATTTGGGTTCTCTAGAAAGGAATCTTGTGAAGTTCAACTATATATAGTAGAGACAGAGGAAGAAAAGAAAGTTAAAATAATGAATAGACATTGCTTATCCGAAGGCTCTGCCCACCTGAAGACCTAGTCATAGTAGTGAAGGAGGAGCAACAGAAGCGAGAGAAGCTGCCTCCCAGCAGAAGAGCTACAATATCTATATTAGAGCTATAGTCTTTGGTCTGTTAGGCTGATATTAACCTATTTTAGATGACAAATAGCCAATTTATAGGATGAATATTGACCTAAGCAGCAAGGAAGTTCCGCAATCACCAATAGCAGCAAGGAGAATCTGAAGTAACCCGATGCATCTGCGACAATCCAGTGTATCATGGAAAGTCAGCAACAAAATTTGGAGGAAGTTATGGTAAATCATCTACACCAATAAAATGTAAATAGATTTACAAATTGGGTTTTTGATTCCAAAGGACCGTAATGAAAATCTAGCTTTTAAAGTGGTCATATTTTAGGAATGGAAATTTATTATATATTCGTTTTTAATAATATTTTTTGATTATTCGTAACTTATAGACATTGTATACAGTGTATAGGACCATCAGGTCTATTGTGGACCCTTTACAAGACATCATGGAATTACTTTAATAAAATAGAACGGGGTTAGTTGACAGACTCCCTTTATAGCATGGCTCCAGCGAATTAAATAAACTCTAGTAATGCAGTACCGGGCATAGTAATGTACATTAAACATTGCAGCCACTCCCCAGGCACGTTGCTCACCTTATACAGCTCCAGAATAAGTTCCTTGCCTGGTCATGCAATCGGCAGACTGATCTCCTGATTGACTAAAAAGCCAGTAGTGCCTGATTTTTATGCAAGTCTATGAGAGTGTAACATGCAGGATCTCAGACTTGTATAGAAAAAGTGACTTCCAGCTCATGTGTGAATTGGCAGGTCAGTCTGTCAATCACATGACCAGCCAGGGACCCCGCTTAGGAGCTGTATAAAGGGAATGATGAGCCTGGTGAGTGGCTGCAACATTCACTGTACTAGTGGGGCTTTAAGCTAGAGCTACAGTATATGGTGACTAAGACATGAGTCAAAACATTGTCATATAACCCTACACAATTACAACTAGTGTAAGTGATTGGGGCTGCACTGCAACCCTCAGGTTACTTTTTCTAGATGTTCTTTGACATTCATCCTTGAGTACACAATCCTCAGTATACTCTGGACACCGTTGCATGAAAACCCCCCAAAAGGTTGGCAATTTTTAAGATACTGGCCTGGCTAGTGTAGCACCAGTGAGCTTTTCTCATCCCAAGATGCTAAGATTGCTGGATTTTCCAGTTCTAATGTGGATTCACACGGATCCATGAAAAACGTGTTGCTTGATTTGACGCACTCTGAGGTCACTGGTCTAATGTCCCTATTCATGGAAGGAAGGGGTCTCTAATAAAGTGGCCATGCAGTGTAGAACTTTAAAAAACAATTATCTCTGATTT
This sequence comes from Leptodactylus fallax, assembly GCA_947044405.1. NCBI lineage: Eukaryota > Metazoa > Chordata > Amphibia > Anura > Leptodactylidae > Leptodactylus > Leptodactylus fallax. Next base: position 6,136 of record CAMRHE010001400.1, on the reverse strand, counting down.
TTAGCAACAGTTTTACAGTATTGGCTGTAAGGACTACTGAGACATTGTAAGAGACAGCCAATGTTGTCTTAAGCTTCATTTGTCTGTATAAACTGTTAATGTTGAATGTATTTCTGTGATTCTGTTCCTTTAAGACAGCAGCCATTGTAATTGTGACATGATGCTGGAGTGAGACCCCCCTTTTATGTCATCTTGCCTGTTCTGCAGACAGAGTGTGAGCAGAGAAGCAGGAAGTGACGAGACAGAGAGCAGCAGCCATCTTGGCAAGTGTTGTATTGAACTGGCGTGGAGATTTTTCTGTACAGCTAAGCTGTATCTTGGTCCAGAGACAAACAGAGTGTAAAGAGACAACAGGACTAGTGAGTCCACGTGAAAGGAACTGTGCTCAGTGGCTGATCAGTGAGACTGACATTGTGACTGTGTATATGGATACCACAGATAGAGACTCGCAGTGCTGTTGATGTACTGGACGGCACCTGCTAAATCCCGCTTTACATCCCAGCTCAGTGTATGGATTCGGCAGGACTGTCAGTGTGCTGAGTGGAATCTGCTGTTGGATTACATTGCATTCAGTTGGTTTCCCTGTCTGTTAAAGAGGACTTCATTTCTCCCAAGATCCTGATAACCGTGAGGAGAGGACGCTTCACTATAAAAGAAAGGACCGACTTTGGGCCCCACCGCGCGCTTCTACGGACTGTAAGCGGTCCACCTGGACCACTGGGGAAAAGGGGGTGCACCCAAATGTGAAGTCAGGGTCAGTTAGGGATAGTTTTGAGTATATTGTTCATTCAGTGTCCATACTGCAGAAGTGGACAGAGTAAAAGTAGAAACCATTGCAGAATTTGCCTTGAAATTGTTCATGCTATATTGTATATTTTGCTTGTCTTTAGCCCTGTCATTTTACCTTTAACTAGCCTTTATTAACTTATAGTAAATATATATTTTTTTCTTGAACTACCGCGTGTGCGTTCATTTCTGGTTGCGGAGTCCAAACCACCTGCCTTGCTCTCGGTTCACAAATTGGCGTAGTCGGCAGGATCCGCTTACCAGAATGGACGGTGACGCACCCGTTCGGGAGAATGGTGCTGGAGGAAGAATGCCAGCAGGGGCTATAATGAGTCAGTTAGCTAAATTTGATGGCAATAATATGTCAGTGAGTATGTAGGTGGAACAGATACGAATGATACAGCGAATGTACCAGACCGCACCAGAAGTACTAGTAGAGCTAGCAATATTGACATTACAAGGGGATGCTAAGACCACGGTGATACTGAGGCCATTTGAACAAAGGCAGACATTTGTCAAGTAGTCCAGATTCTAGAAACCATCTATGGAGAAACTGCATTGCTGGGGTCTCTGCAGGCTCGGTTCTTCCAGAGGGTACAACAGGAGAATGAAAGCCTTCCCCAATATGCAAATGCCCTACAAGAACTGCTCCGAGATATTCAAAGGAAGGAAAGAGGGGGCTCGCCAGCCTTCTGTAACCCTGATCGGACTCTCCGTGACCAGTTTGTCCTGGGGATACGTGACGGCAGTTTAACTGTGACTATGCAGGATTTTATACGACGAGAGACTGATGCTAAATTCCATGATGTACAGGTAGAGGCCATCTCCCGTGCCAATAGTATGGTCCCGAGGCCGCAGACCGCAGTTGGAGTTACTTTGTCACAGGGGGCTAGTTCTGGCTCAGAGACAGTAGAAAAAGGGACGGTTAAAGAAATTCTCACAGTAATGCAGAAACTGCAAGAACAAATGGAACACTTGCACACTCGTTGTGATGAGCAGTCTATGAAAATTGCAGACTTCCAGAAGACTGGAGATGAAAGGGTGAGCCATCCACACCCAGCAAGTCAGAATCACCCACCACCCCGCTGGAGGGGTGAGGATAGGACCTACCGAAGGGGTCCAAATCATTTAGTGCAGTGCTCAGGAGAAATCGAAGGGGCTTACCGAAGGGGCCCAAACAGATGGCCAGAACGACGGGGGATACGCTGCTGGGAGTGTGGACGGATGGGCCACGTTGCTGCTAGATGTCCAGAGCAGCGACAAACTTATGAGAGACCGCCGTTAAACTGAAGTCCCCTGCTGCTGAAGGGCGTGTAGTAGGGGAGACTGACAAGGAGACTATGTGGGGAGAATGCCCTGATCGCTGCAAGTCCTGTCATACAGGTGGAAATGGAGGGTATTCCGGTTACCGGGATGATTGACACGGGTTCCCAAGTAACGACCTTGAGTAGAGACTGTTATGAACGGTACTTCCGGCAACATGTGAAATATGATCCCCATACATTCGTACGAGTGGTCGCAGCTAACCAGTTACCAGTTCCGGTCGTGGGAGTGGCCTGGATGAATGTCCGGGTATGTGGCCAAGATCTAGGTAGGAAAGGCATTGTGGTGGTACAGGAGTCACATGAAGTAAAGGTCCCTGTCATTTTGGGGATGAATGTGTTAAAAGAATTAGATCAGATCCTCTTTGAAAAGAAAGGTCACGGTTATTGGAAAGAAACCACCACCCATCGGCCTACTCAAACAGCTTTCCAGCGGCTGATCCGGACATGTGGCTTACAGAAAAGTTCAGATGCACAGCGTCCTCTGGCTCGAATTTCAGTTCCTTTGCATACAAAAGTTACACTGCCACCCAGTCGGGAGACAATAGTGTCCATGCCCGTAGGCACCTGTCGGAAACTAGAGGGCATAGCTGTGTTGGTAGAACCACTGCAGGCAGCCGAAGGAGGTGTTGATCCGCTAGTGGCCCGTTCCTTGGCAATAGTTCGCAATGGAAGAGTACCACTTCGATGTGTAAACACTCAGGACCAGAGTGTGGACCTGACCCCAGGGAGGCTGCTGGCTAACATCTATGTGACTTCGGAGGAAGTAAGGAAAGTAACTCCAATGCAGCTGAAGCCGACTGAAAGGGATGAGTGGACCGTAACTGTGTCCATGGGAGAAGATGAGGAACCCACCTCTGAATGGAATGGCTGTGCAATTCGAGAACAGATGAAGATGGATGTAAGTTCATGTTCTCTGGAATGGGTGCAGAAGGTAGATGAGCTGTTGTGGGAGAACCAAGCCACCTTTGCACGGTATGCTGAAGATTTTGGATGTACCACAGGGATCTACCATGAGATTCCCACAGGAGACACCCCTCCAATTAGAGAGCGCTACCGACAAATTCCTCCACAGTTGTATCAGGAAGTGAAAGAACTGTTAGCTAAGATGCTACAGGGTGGGATCATCCAAGAAAGCCAGAGTCCCTGGGCGGCTCCTGTGGTGTTAGTAAGAAAAAAAGATGGGTCCATCCGATTTTGCGTAGACTATCGGAAGTTAAACGCTTGCACCGTACGAGATTCCTACCCCTTGCCACGGATTGAGGAGTCCCTCTCAGCGCTAGGGAGAGCCCGGTACTTCTCCTCACTAGATCTGGCTAGTGGGTATTGGCAGGTGCCAATGGCCACAAAAGACAAGGAGAAGACGGCATTCATCTTGCCCATGGGACTATACGAATTTAACCGGATGCCCTTCGGGTTGACAAATGCACCCGGAACGTTTCAGCGGTTGATGGAGAAATGTCTCGGTGACTTCAACTTTGAGTTCACTCTCATCTACTTGGATGACATTATAGTGTATTCTGCGACCTTTGAAGACCATCTCCACCAGTTGGGGCAAGTATTTCGAAGATTGCGGGAACATGGGCTCAAATTGAAACCCAGTAAATGTCTGTTGTTCCAATCTGAAATTGATTACTTGGGTCACCGCGTATCAGGAGAAGGGGTGAGACCATCAAGAGACAAGATAGCGGCTGTTCAAGATTGGCCGATACCGACTACCCTGCGAGAAGTGAGGGCGTTCCTTGGAGTAGCCGGTTACTATCGACGGTTTATTAAGGATTTCGCCAAGGTAGCAGCACCACTTAATGCTCTCCTACGAGGCACATCCGGTGGTCCAAAGAACCGGTCCGTGAAGTGGGGACCTGAACAGGAACAAGCCTTCCAGGCATTGAAGGATGCACTGACAACAGCCCCAATCTTGGCATATGCTGATTACCACTTGCCGTTCCAGCTATATACAGATGCAAGCCTGTATGGTCTTGGAGCAGTGCTTTCCCAGCTTCAGGATGGCCAGGAGAGGGTCATAGCGTACGGCAGCCGGTCTTTGAGAGATTCTGAAAGAAACCCCGAGAATTATAGTTCATTTAAATTGGAGCTGTTGGCACTGGTATGGGCCATGACCAAGAAATTCTCTGAATATTTGACCGGTGCTGAAGTTTTAGTACTGACTGACAACAACCCACTAGCTCACCTGGAAAATGCCAAGCTCGGGGCGTTAGAGCAGAGGTGGATAGCCCGAATGTCTACATTCAATTACCGCATTAAGTATCGGTCCAAGACAGAGAACCAGAATGCTGACGGACTTTCTAGGGTAACTGCCCAGACCCCCACAGAAGACGTGGATCATGAGTTGGAGCATGTGGAGGTGCCCGATTTCAGCAGATTTTCACAGGCCTTGACCGCCACTAATCAGTTTGAGATGGAGGGGACTGAAATGGCTCCTTTCTTTGGTCCCTCACGACAGGAATGGGCACAGATACAACAGACCCATGAGAGGCTGGCGCAGATGATCAAGTGTGTTGAGAAAGGCCAGAAGCCCTGTAGAGAGGAAAGAGAACGACTGACACGTGAGATATTATATGTTTTGAGTCAGTGGGAAAAGTTGGAGATGAAAAATGGAGTGCTATGCCGAAAGGTCTATTTACCTTCTGAGATCGACATTCGATACCAAATTGTGGTGCCTAGTGAACTGGCTCGCTCCTTGGCAGTTGAGGCTCATAATAAGAATGGACATTTTGGTCATGAGAAGACCTTTCGTTGGTTACAGCGACTGATTTACTGCCCTGGTCTTCGTCAAATGGTCGAAGAAGTATGCCGCAGCTGTCGAACTTGTGAGATCCATAAGGCAATAGAACAGAGAGCTCCCCCTGCAAACCATCGTGACCCAGGAACCTTTAGAAATTGTCATGATAGCCCTGTTCGGTATGTGCAGGATGAGTTTGTTTGGCCTGCCATACATCGGTATACTACCACCCTGTGCATAAAAGTACAACCCTCTGGATATACAGTCATAGGCAGGGACTGCCAATCTTAAAGTGGGGGGGGAATATGTAAGAGACAGCCAATGTTGTCTTAAGCTTCATTTGTCTGTATAAACTGTTAATGTTGAATGTATTTCTGTGATTCTGTTCCTTTAAGACAGCAGCCATTGTAATTGTGACATGATGCTGGAGTGAGACCCCCCCCCCTTTTTATGTCAGCCTGCCTGTTCTGCAGACAGAGTGTGAGCAGAGAAGCAGGAAGTGACGAGAAAGAGAGCAGCAGCCATCTTGGCAAGTGTTGTATTGAACTGGTGTGGAGATTTTTCTGTACAGCTAAGCTGTATCTTGGTCCAGAGACAAACAGAGTGTAAAGAGACAACAGGACTAGTCAGTCCACGTGAAAGGAACTGTGCTCAGTGGCTGATCAGTGAGACTGACATTGTGACTGTGTATATGGATACCACAGATAGAGACTCGCAGTGCTGTTGATGTACTGGACGGCACCTGCTAAATCCCGGCTTACATCCCAGCTCAGTGTATGGATTCGGCAGGACTGTCAGTGTGCTGAGTGGAATCTGCTGTTGGATTACATTGCATTCAGTTGGTTTCCCTGTCTGTTAAAGAGGACTTCATTTCTCCCAAGATCCTGATAACCGTGAGGAGAGGACGCTTCACTATAAAAGAAAGGACCGACTTTGGGCCCCACCGCGCGCTTCTACGGACTGTAAGCGGTCCACCTGGACCACTGGGGAAAAGGGGGTGCACCCAAATGTGAAGTCAGGGTCAGTTAGGGATAGTTTTGAGTATATTGTTCATTCAGTGTCCATACTGCAGAAGTGGACAGAGTAAAAGTAGAAACCATTGCAGAATTTGCCTTGAAATTGTTCATGCTATATTGTATATTTTGCTTGTCTTTAGCCCTGTCATTTTACCTTTAACTAGCCTTTATTAACTTATAGTAAATATATATTTTTTTTCTTGAACTACCGCGTGTGCGTTCATTTCTGGTTGCGGAGTCCAAACCACCTGCCTTGCTCTCGGTTCACA